>CAJUYG010000520.1:96751-109164 GCA_910591675.1 Galerucella calmariensis | reverse complement strand
GGGTACCCGAAAGTAAGGAGATCAAAATATAAAAAGAAATGTTCAATCTTGGACGCTAAAAACATTTTATAAGGGTTTTTAAGAGAGAGTATAATAGATAGAATATAATAAATTTAAATTAAATTAAAGCATGATATAAATTATCTTACGCCTAGGTAAGCATTTTTCGTTAACTAACAAATGATGGAATAAAATTCAAGTACTTACCATTTGATAGCGAATAAAATCGAAAGAAAAATTTTCCATGAAACCTTATGAGAATATAATTTAATTGTAAAACAGGAAAAAACCGACTGGCAACAAGCTGTCTAGAGCTGCAGCATTTCTAATTACAGATAAATAATACTTGATAATTATATTCTTCGTAAAAATCATTTATCTCTGTTGAATTATGTAATTCATTATATATACAGAGTGTTGCGACATACTACGTTCTATAATTAATTGATGAATTTGTTTATAAAGACGTTACAATTTGTTAACGAAGGAAGCAAAGCACACATTTTATATAAAGTACCATCATTATTTTTTAGTACTTTTAGCATCTTACAAGCTTTTACTAAGAATTCGTGTGACAATCTGTATAATTAAATTACGAATTATTACCATTTCTTATATTATAGTCTATTTTTATCGATTCAAATATCCATATGATAAAGCCGCTACACGTATCTAATTATAAACCAGAACGGATGGTTATGTCGAGCAAATATTGCAACCCCGTTAAACTTAAAAGTGTAAATCATTGTCTGTTGTCGTTGCTGCTTACTGAAAGGTGTCTGTTTTTTGAATATTTATGAAACATGACTTAAGAAAATTTAGTTACGTATATAACTTACCCCACTATCAGGATTTCCATATTGTCCATACCGCCAACAAGAACTTAACTGACTTCCCAGGTAAGAATGTCTTTGAAAGTCCATCGCGACAAACGAAATTTTTTTTGTATTAAAATTAAATCATTTCTCACTAAATCAGTTTATAACAAATTTTTTTTCCGACAGACTGTTTGGCATCGAGCAGTCTATAAAATGCGGCACATTCCGCGTTGGATAATTACTAGATTTTAAACAAAAGCAAATGCAGTTTGAAGTGAAACTAGTTATCCTTCGAATATTATTGTCTTGTGAAAAAAAAGAGGAGGAAACTGGGTAATGGATTTTTTTTTCTATTTCAATCGTAGGTTGGTCATAGATTTTCTATAAATGTTATTCTGGAAAATGTAAAGTCTGTTCATACTTTTAGTGAAGTGAGTAGGAAAAAAAATGATTACTTTTTTACGAACCCTGTATGCAAGAAAACATTTTTAACATGTCAAAAATTATATTTACCTTCCTACTAATTAACCATAATGGCAATTTTTATTTTTGTATTGGGGTTGTTAATTTAGAATTTTTAATAAAAAGGTCTACACCAGTAAATTTTTTTTAAACAAAAATATCAATATCTGGGGAAGTAACATTTTAGGTGAATGATAACACTGTGGGCCGTTCATTTTTCAATTGGAAATATTTTTTTTTGTTTTTTGGGCGATTTATTTTCTTTTTGCAGGGCTAATAACCTAACATGTCCTCAACATGACTGTAAATTTGGAAGCAAAAATAATGTACAGGGTCGGACTTATAAAAAAAATTATATTAAAGTGCATTTGAGCTCGTTGCAAATGAAAACAGTCTAATATGCATTTTCGGTAGATAAACTATCCAGAACACTTCAGTAAAATGGAAATTTTCCGAAATTACTGGATTCGGGAAATACCATTTTTTTATTAAATAGCATTTTAACAAATAACACATTTATGAAAACAGTTTAGTAACTTTAAAACTTAGAGAAAAATATTATGAATGTGGCCACTAACATGGAACTCTCATCTACACAGCAGAGCAAAAAAAGCATATGTGGCTTATGAGCAGTGTCGGAGGACAGTGGGACACACATGGGGTCTGTCACCCCGTGTGGTCACCTGGATCTACACTGCAATAATAAGACCCATGTAAACGTATGGAGCAATTGCATGGGGACCGAAGGTTCTACAAGCAACGGCCAGGAAGCCAGGGAATCCGCTGGTCAAAAAATTTTAGGACCCAGTGACACCTACGGCCTAACGACTTCGACAATTGTGGAACTAGCCTAACGTTACACACATGTCAAATCCCTTAAGAGATGGGATGGAATCAAAGGATGCAGTCTTGCCAGGATCACCTAGGCGACCCTGGGAAGCTGGCGCCGAAGAAATATTTGGCGATGACCAGGAAAAACCTGCGTTTAACAGTAGGATTTCTGACTGGTCACTGTCAACTAAGGAAACACCTCCATACTATGGGACTAGAGGACACACCTCTATGCAGGATGTGTGAACAGGAAGATGAAACTGTCAGGCATGTCTTATGCGAGTGTCCGGAGTTATCGTCAATAAGAGAGTGTGTGTTCGGTGAGTCTTGGCCTACACCTGCCGATATAAAGATGTCCCCTAGTGACCTGTCCACCTTCCTGAGAAGGACAGGATGGACAATGACCTAGGAGGACAACTCCTCGGGAGGATGTACAATGGGTCACATGTGGCCTATGTGCTGTGAGCCTACACACTCACCCTCCCTACTCTACAGATACAGATGTGGCCACCTAACACCCCAGAATTAAATCCGTTTGATTATTCAATTTGGGGAATTTTCGAACAAAATTTGTATGACGGACAACAAATGAAACAATCAAGCAGCTCAAAGAAAGTGTGCAGTTTTTTTGGAACAATTTTGAACAGGGTGCAATAAATGGGGCTATCAATTTATGGCGCAGACGACTTCAAGAAGTGGTAAACAATAATGGTGGCCACATTCATAATATTTTACTCTAAGTTTTAAAGTTACTAAACTGTTTTCATGAATGTGTTATTTGTTAAAATGTTATTTAATAAAAAAATGGTATTTCGCGAATCCGGTAATTTCGGAAAAGTGTTCTGGATAGTTCATCTACCGAAAAAGCATATTAGTACAATTTTAACTAAGACAGTTTTCATTTGCAACGAGCTCAAATGCACTGTTAAATAATTTTTTTATAAGTCCGACCCTGTACATTATTTTTGCTTCCAAATTTACAGTGATGTTGAGGACATGTTAGGTTATTAGCCCTGCAAAAAGAAAATAAATCGCCCAAAAAACAAAATAATGTTATTATGGAAAATATAAAGTCTGTTCATACTTTTAGTGAACCCTGTATGCAATAAAACATTTTTTTAACATTATATTGTCCTTCCTACTAATTAACCATAATAGCAATTTTTATTTTTGTGTTGGGGTTGTTAATCTAGAAATTTTAATAAAAAGGTCTACACCACTAAATTTTTAAACAAAAATATTAATATCTGGGAAAGGTGGATGATATATAGGGTATTCTATTTGAAAAAATAAACTTGTTGATCGAATAGGTACAGCCTTTTTGTGATAACAAGTTTATTGTAATATTAAATATTTAAAATCTACAATATATTATCAAGTACCTACTGACCGTAATTCACTCGTCCATAAATATAATTTCATTGTGTCACTTCACTGGAAGTATGAACACACTATACTTAACGTACAAATATTTAAAATGAATCAGAACAATCGCAAGAAAAATTTAGACAAAACTAACGTTAAAATAGCATATTTTATTTTTAGAAATTGGCTTGAACTAACCACTTCAATCAAATTGTTAATAAATATTAAAAAAAAAACATTTATTAGTAGCCAAAATTATTTTCTCACTTGAAAAACTAATATAACAAATACCTAATAATTATTACAGTTCACTAATAATAAGAAACAAAAAACCCACGACATAACAACTATCCGATAGTATTATACTAGGCGAACCTTTTTTCCCCCCAACACTCGATATTACACCGGACCTTGCTATGTGTTTAGAATACGTAACAATAAACTGAAATCCCGATGTATTGAAATAAAGCAGATAGTAGTGCTTGTACCCCACTTTGTTAAGTCGCCGCCGCCAGCGTTGCGTTTATTGTAGTCAAGAGACGGCTTCATGAGAATCGCGAGACAGCTTGGCACTGGACTTTAAACGATTTTATATGTCGATGACGATGGGTCCGACGTGACACCTACAACACGTGAGCTGGAAGTCGAAAGGACAAGGAAAACCTTGAAGGTTTTTGAATTTGTTATATTCTTTGTTGCTTGGGATTTTTTTATAATAATATAATTATTTTTTGCAAAAACCCATATAGAGATATAGAGATATTATTTATACCGACGTTCTTAAAGAAGCGGAAGGGAAAATAAACATTTTATCCACCCTTCCCCTTCTTGAATTATTCTACTATCAAAATAGTGCCAATAGAAATTATCTTTCATTTGGATTGTACCTGGTAACCCTGAAATACGTCAGTTTAAAATTTTCGTGATAAATTTACCCACCGATTCACTAAAAATAAACCATTAGATCTAGATGTTTATTTTTGTTAACCGTAAGAAAATAAATTTAACTTCACAGTCATATGATTGTTGGGTATTTTTTTAAATTTTGAATAGGTTAAAGTTAAACAAAAAAATGTGTGTTTTGTAAGATTATACAGGAAGGTTTTATTTTCGAACAGTGTCTTTATTAAAAAAAAAAAAGAGGACTTGTGCGAAAATTATATTGATTCGTGTCAAAAGGCAGGTCATAAAAGGAAATGTACTAAGCAGCATCCATCCTGTATGAAATTCTACAAACACATTATCATAACAGGTCGACTGGTTATTCTGACACGACAAACGACAATTATAATATTTTGTAATATTAAAACTAGTATTTACATGAACGTAGAATAGAGGTGGGAGTAGTTATTTAACTTTCTAATTTATATATTTTTTTTGAAAACCCACATCAATATATCACTAAAACGAGAATATTGCACAAAATTTGAAGAAAAAAATCTAATAATTATTTTCTGCGAGCTGGTATGGTTTGGTCCTTTTTAGCCTTTGAATATGTTGTCGACAAGTGTGGGGCAATTGAGGTTAAGTCTTTGGCAAGAAGCGCTTACTGCGCTACCTCTGCTGCAGGCAGCCAATGATGCAATTGTGTTTAATAAACCATACGAAATACAAATAAAACAGAACACTGAGTCAGATGCTGCAAATGCAATACGCATATACAGTGCTATTCAAAAGTCCCCTCCCCCCTCGTATCTTTCGAATGGCTACACCTACGTTAATGAAAATTGGAGGGTGGAAATAAAGTGTTGTAAACTTCTTTACGAATGGTAACAGGTGACGTAATAGTAATATATGACGTCACAGTGCCACTTTGGCCAAAAATTTTAAATAGGACCTTATGGCAAGTGATATCCCGTTTGAAAGGCATTGACATTGGCTATATAGCTATATTAATTTTGTTTGGGTTTAAACTAATTTTGACGGATAAATTGAATGAATACCGAAATTATTTCACATTTAAATATAAAGATTTTTCAGTCCGCCTCTGGTTAGTTGTCAAATAAATTGACGTTTTTAATTTAATAGTATTTGTTGCTTTGCAAAGTTTTTCTAAATAGCTTAAATATTTAATTTTATTATTGTTTAACGAGACGAGGCAAAATGGTACTTACTCAAGCCGACAAAGTAGCAGCTTTCTTAATAATTGGTGAATCTAGAAAGAATCTCCATGAAGCGGAACGTTTATTTAATGAGAGATACCCAGATCGCCCTATCTCGAGAACTTATTTGAGGGAGCTTTTTCACAAGTTTGAAGCAACAGGTAGTGTTCAAGATGCCAAACGATCTGGTCGACCAACATTTAGTTATGATAAAAAAATTGATATAGTTGCTGGAATAGTAGTAAACCCTACTTCCTCTTCAACTAAAGTTGCGTCTATCTGTGAAGTACGGTAAAAGTACAGTACAAAGAGTGTTGGCTAAAAATAAATTTCATCCATACAAGTTAAAAATGGTGCACCACCTTTCGGTTGACAACCCCGACAGAAGACTCAAATTCTGTGAATGTATGACAAATAAAATTAGTCAAAAACCACATTACACAAAAACAATTTGTTTTAGTGACGAAAGTACTTTGTGCCTCAATGGATATGTGAATACACAAAATGTAAGGTATTGGAGTGACACAAATCCTCACACCTTTCGTGAACAATATACCCAATTTCCAGAAAAAGTCAATGTTTGGGAAGGTATTTCGGGAAACCACATGGTCCTGTTTTCCTAAATTCAAATTTAAGCGAAGTGTATTTGGAGATGTTACAAAATGCAATTGAGCCGTTAATTCTTGAAATTCTGGAAGATAATCAAGATGAATTCGGCCATGTGGAAATAACATTTCAACAAGATGGTGCTCCTGCACATTATTATGGTGCCGTGAGACGTTACTTGGATGAAGAATATCGAGGTAGATGGATCGGCCGGCGCGGTCCTATAGAATGGCCATCTCGGTCACCAGATCTGACACCATTAGATTTTTTCTATGGGGGTACTTGAAATCCAAAATTTATACTACGGCACCAGATAGCATTGGCGTTTTGAAAGAAAGAATTATTGAAGAATGCAATGCAATTTCAGCTGACATATTTGAACGAGTATGACAAGAGTACTAATAGGATGTATTACTGCCAGGAAGTAGACGGAGCACATTTCGAACACTTGCTATAAGAATCCATTGTTGATATTTGATCAATTAAATTTAAAAAAATAATTTTAATAATTTTGGTATTTATTTAATTTATCCGTCAAAATTAGTTTAAACCCAAACAAAATTAATATGGCTATATAGCCAATTTCAATGCCTTTCAAACGAGATATCACTTGCCATAAGGTCCTATTTAAAATTATTGGCCAGAGTGGCACTGTGACGTCATCTATTACTATTACGTAACCTGTTTCCATTCGTAGAGAAGTTTACACAACTTTTGAATAGCACTGTATACTGATGGCTAAAAAATTCAAGAATGTGGACTTTACTCGAGGACACTAAGCCTAAGGATTAAGTGAGGAATGGGAAACAATACCAGCGTGGTTTAAACAGAACTGGCTGGTATCTCAATTGCCACAAAAGAACTAACCAGAAATGGAATTTCTTGCAAAAACATAACAATCTGCACTGATAGTAGACAAGCCCTATTAGCAGGATGTGTGAACAGGAAGATGAAACTGTCAGGCATGTCTTATGCGAGTGTCCGGAGTTATCGTCAATAAGAGAATGTGTGTTCGGTGAGTCTTAGCCTACACCTGCCGATATAAAGGAGATGCCTCCTAGTGACATGTCCACCTTCCTGGGAAGAACAGGATGGACGATGACTTAGGAGAACAACTCCTCGGGAGGATGTACAATGGGTGAGATGTTGCCTAAGTGCTGTGAGCCTACACTCACCCTCCCTATACAGATACAGATGTCGACAATTTTTGTATATATGCGTAAGGCTAAAGTAAAAGTAATAAAATTACACGTGAGAGAGTTTGCCTTAATCGAGATAATCGACAATGATTACATTCAGTTAACAATACAAAGGTGGTTTTGTGAGAAAAGAAAAAAAAAATACATGGGACTTCTTGCTTCATATATGCAAAGCTGACCATATAAGTTCAACATTAATTAGTTGTATATGGTTGAATCAGTGAAATCACTGACCATTTAAAACCAGTACATATTTATAGATAATTTTCTGAAAACAAAGCTATAGTCTTATCCTACGATCTGTTCTATTATTGGAACGGAATATACAAAGTGGACAAAGTTAATAGAAAAATCTTGACCGTAAACAACAAAGTACAGACCTGACGGGAAACGTCAGTGGGATATTAGAAAAAGAC
The DNA here is from genome assembly GCA_910591675.1 of Galerucella calmariensis. Taxonomy (NCBI): domain Eukaryota; kingdom Metazoa; phylum Arthropoda; class Insecta; order Coleoptera; family Chrysomelidae; genus Galerucella; species Galerucella calmariensis. The sequence continues at coordinate 101,365 of CAJUYG010000520.1, read as the reverse complement.
GTAACGTAAGACACATTGCCGCTACGAAAAGTAGCTTCTGCATCTTATTTTGACGCACACCAAAAATATTATTATACGAACTCTATTACTATTTGTAGTGTGCGTTTGACAAGAGTGTTTCATGACACCCTGTATAAAGTGCAGCAAAAGAAACTAAACCTAGCGGCAAATATATAAATATAAAAATGTCGTGCTTGATATTAAATGACCATTGCTCATGATTGAGATAAAGAACTATCGAAGGCGACTGCGTTGATGAAAAGTTAATTCGGAATTTGCCCTTGACAAACAACTACATATTATTTATTTCATGATTTCAAGACTCAGGAAAAAAGAATAAAGGTATATAATAGTCTAGTTCTAGTTCGCATATGACTTAAATAAGTTTTAAATCTAACAAGAAATAGCTTTACAAAGTTTTTGAAAAAAAAAAAACTTGAGAGGTGTCAAGGGACACCCGGATGGAACTCTGTCTGTCTATTCTTTCATACACGTCATAGATGCGCGGGCCTTTGTAAACACAACAACAGAGTGTATATATATACTCTCTCGACTTCGTAAACACAACAGCGTATAGGTTAGAACACGCACGGCTTGCTAAATACATACGTTCTGAAATTGTAATATTAAAATATGATTTGTTTTTGAATTTATTGAAATTATGACGCGTACAGTTGCTAAACACACAAAATGTGGAAATTATAATGCGTATGACTTGGTTAGCACAATAATAAAGAGAGGTTATAGTGCGTACTTGCTAAAAATACAAAAGCATTTATTATGATCTGTATATAATCGCACATTGCAGCATGTAATACCTTTCTTCGCATCTAATACACATGAGAGCTCATGGCAGCACGTGTTGAATGCCTTGATATAGACGCGTAGGTTGATGGTTCGCGCCCGGACTATGGTGAAAATTTTTTCAATTTATTTGCTTTCTATAAGAGAGAAAGATGCAGACAGAGAAACACGCGACGCCGCACAGCTTACAATAGCTTCCTATATCAAAAAGTGTCGTGACAACTTTTGGTAAGAATTTTATCCGTCTAGCCTCCTTTCACAACGCGCGATAAGGAACTTCGTTCCAATATTTGGTCAACTATAAAGCGACAACTACTTCTCGGGCAATATGCCCCGACAGACATTACGGGTTTGGAATTTAAGGGGTTTTTGAAAAACGAGATGAATATATTGCATAGATATGTGTGGATGAACGATAGGGCGATTAGTATATTATATACGTCCAAATGGTAGTCTGCCAAAAAATAAATGGTTCACCCCTTTTCCTGACAATAATGATGACTATTAGTTGAGAAATTTTTTGCAAATTGAAGCTTTAAATAAAATCCTTAATGAATTCAAAGAAATTCGTTACGGAATTAAGCAACAAGAAGGAATGGGATCCAAATACCATTACCAGACTTGGAAAGAATGACATTCAATGGTACACAGACGGCTCAAAAGCAATAGAAGGAGCTGGGATAGGAGTGTTCGGGACAGAAAGCACTCTGAAAGCTTGGGAAAAACCCCAAGTATCTTTCAAGCGGAAACCCACGTCATAAGAAAGTGCACCCAGTTCAATATTGATAAAGGATACAGAAGACAAAGGTTTATCATAAGGTCGGATAGTCAAGCAGCCATTAAAGCACTGTTCTCTTGTGTAATCAGTTCCAAAATAGTGTGGGAATACCTAGACAAACTCAATGAACTAGGCGAGAACAATATTGTCACCTTACTATGAACTCCAGGACACACTGGAATAGAAGGAAATGAAATAGCAGATGAACTAGCAAAGAGGGGGACTGAAATATCTTTCTGGGGGCCTGAACCCTTTTGCGGGATCAGCCCTAATGAAATATTGGAAAAAATAGGTAAAGCCGAGAAAAAGAGAAGTTCTAGTAGGGCTTATACAATCAAAGACTCTTCTGGGTGACTACAACCTGTTGAGATCAAATGAATGCATAAGTCAAAGTAAAACTGCGCTAAGAGTTTTAACAGGGATCCTAACGGGACATTGTCGCCTGAATGGGCACCTGAAAAAGCTCAAAATAGTGGAGGAAGAAGAATGCAGATTTTGTGGCAAGGAAGAAGAAACCTCCATTCAGATACTTTCCAACTGCACAGCACTTCAGAATCCTAGAGCACAGCACCTGGGAGATTACTGGATAGAAGAGGCTAAGTTGAAGCCTGCAGACATCCTAAAATTCCTCCGGGAAATAGGACTAAAGGAACTAAGTAAGGGGAAGTAAGGGGGCACAATAGATCTTTTAGGTCTCAGTGAATGTCACCCCAAAATACATACATACATACATAAAATCCAAACTAGACTATAATAGCTAGAAATACTAGTGAAGATAAAAAAAATTACATAAAAATTTATTATTTTCATATCTGCAAATGTATAGAGTTGCATTTTTTTTTCAATGTGACAAAAGGATGTAACGTAAGACTTTTCTTTTTTAAATTACGTGTCTAAATATAAATGAATCATCGGCAAATAATTTTCAACAAAAGAATATCAAAATACCTATGATTTATGGTCGATATATTTAAAAAGACAATCGATACTTTTTCATTCAATTTAATTTAGATTTGCGTGTGAAATTAATCAAGAAAGTTGTGATGTTTGAAGAATGATTTCGATACACTTTTTTATGCAGTTACACATTTTATGACGTCTTAAGACTTTGTACTATGATTTACAGGGACGTATATAAGGGGGGGGGGTTGGGGGTTCAAACCCTCCCCATAGAAAATACAATAAAGGTACAATAATTATTTATTAGCATACTGCCGCAATATGAGTATTCATCGGGATGTGGCAATAGAAATAGATTCCTCATCAATTGTGAATAATTTAGCTGAAGAGGTTAAATTTACTTTTGTGAGATTGATTTTCTGTTTTAATGAAAGCTTCAATTTTCAATCATCTATCACTTTTTAAAATAGGTGCTCCCAAATTAATATACAGGTAACATCTTGGCTGGTATAGGAATGCGGCAAAGAGCTTAGAAGACTGGCGATTCGGAACAGTGTAACACTGGAGTGGGTCCCAGGTCACAAAGGAATCGCTGGGAATGAAAAAGCTGACGAACTCGCAAGAGCAGGATCGTCAACACTGATGAACGGACCCGAACTATCTGTGGGCATCCCCAGATGCTCCACTAGGTCATGGTTTAAAGGGTAGTAAAAGAACAATCCATAAAACTCTGGAAGAAATTTATAGAAGAACCATCAGAAAAAGTAGCAAAAGAACTGCTCTCAATGAGCAGGAACAAACTACGCACCATAACGGGGCTTCTTACGGGACACTTTCCCACAAAGGAGCACCTGAACAAAATAGGGCTGTATAACGGAGACCTCACTTGCAGGAGATGCAAAAAGGGCTCTGCACATATTATGCAAATGTGAGACGCTGGACCACATAAGGGAAAAAATAAATGGAAGACCCCAAATGACTCCAGAAGACTTCTATAACCAACCAGTAACGAACTTGTATGAGCTAATACAGGGAACGGATTGGCTGCATAAGCTGTAGTCAGAATGTTAGGAGAATCCACAATAAGCCCAAGAGGCTGAGGTGGTGCCGGCGAAGGGACGGCTCCTTTAAAAAATTATATACATGGTTATAACCATTTCAGCAGAAGGGGGCGAAACGAAAAACGATGTTTAAAAATACTTTTAGATGTAGCCATGTCAAACAAATGATTTAAAAAAAATTCAACATTATTTCTTGAACTTGAAAAATTGCTTCAAGTCGTGGCACTCGATTTTTTTTGCCTTATTCGGCGTTTTCAATAAAGCTTTTCCCTTCCAAACATATCAGATGAAAAAAACCAAAACCCTCCCTATGTAAAAGTTATAGCTACGTGACTGATGATTTACCACCCCTCAATAAACTACCCCCTATAAATATCTACTTAATATATTTCAATTTCTACCAATTTTCATCTCTAAAATTTATTTGCTTGGAGATGCCCCGTAGTCTAGAAAATACATTTCGACAAGAAATATTTCACGACTCGGATAGAAATAAAAATAAATAAAAAAAATAAATAAAAAAACAACAAATACCTCAGACATTCCGATGGATGTGAAAAGGAAGATTTGCAAGGAAATGAAGCAGTTTGGAATTTTAACCACGTCAGACGTATACATACCTCATTAACTATTATAGCTCGAGTATTCGTAATAATTGGAAAATCGTGCAAATAAATTAAATCGAAAAAGATTATTTTTTTTAATTGATCCCATCGGGAAATAAGCACCGGGTTGTACTGTTTTTAAAAAGGGGGTAGAGGAATTTAAAAAAAAACTCCAAGGTTGCACTTGATAAGCCCCTCTTTCTTATGTACCTAGAAGCTACATGAAAAGCAACAAGAACTCTCTGGATGTGCCGCAGGTATTTTGGGAAACATCTACATGTACGCTCTCGAAAATGCCTGAAGGCTAACTGAGATAATAAAGAAACCCAACCAATAACAGGACTACTTAGAGCCTTAGAAACCTAGCACCAAAACGGTCAATATGCTTTCTCAGACCCCTAGATCTTTTGTACTAGGGTATACTCAAAATATCTGGTAATCTAATCTAATCTAACATTGCCCTAGG
>CAJUYG010000520.1:42127-84098 GCA_910591675.1 Galerucella calmariensis | reverse complement strand
TACAGAAAATACTCCTGAAAATACAGAAAATACAAGGAAAAAACAGATAATACTCCTGAAAATACAGAAAATACAAGGAAAAAACAGTAATACTCAAAAAATACTAGTATATAAGAAATTACTTCTGAAAATACAAAAAATACAAGGAAAAAACAGATAATACTCCTGAAAATACAGAAAATACAAGGAAAAAACAGAAAATACTCAAAAAATACTAGTATATAAGAAATTACTTCTGAAAATACAAAAAATACAAGGAAAAAATAGAAAATACTCAAAAATAAGTGCACTACAGAAAATAGTGTACAGATTTTTCATCAGTGGTGTACCTCTCAGTATGCCTAGTTCAATAAGTACCGTAAATTAGAGGCATGATAGATCGTTGAGAAATATTTAAAATACCCAAATGCAACTTTTCTCTAACCTTCTTAGTTTGTGAGATACAGGCTGTTAAAAGGTGCAGAAGAAATACACATTTTATTTCATATCTTCCCGGGGGATGGAAGTACAAACTTAAAATTTTTTGTAGGTTATTGTCTCTTCAAAACACATCGACAGTATTAATTATGTCAAATTCTAATAAGCCAGAGGCGTGTTACGAGGGGTTCGTAAACTTTTATTGCACCATATTTATGAAACACCCTGTATTTAGGGCTAAATACTTTTGTCTGTAATTCTTTATTAAATTTCCTACATAAAAGGTACTCTTTGTTGAACTCGATAGAACACTCCATTTTCGGTAATAACAAAATGGTGTGGGAATGCCTAGGCAAACTAGGCGCGAACAATAAATAACCCCGTTACTGTGAATTTCAGAACGCGTTCAAATTTCATTAATAAAAACAAAATATGAAGAAAAAAAAAGACTTACCACTCCCCATTGGCTATCCAGATTTGTCGCCGTACCGGTGGGCTCTTCCTTAGTCGGCCTTAAGCCGGATACGGATATAATTTTCGCTTTAGCCGGTGATAATCGACTACCGGGTCGCGAGTTAAACGGAAAATACGGACTGTCGGCCGTAAAAGGTTCGGCAGGCGCCTGTGTCGGACTGGCACCGGGTCCTGTGTAAACCGGTCCTGCGGGATTCAACGCGTACGCCTGGAACAACAAAATAATTCAAAAATATTGTAGAAAAATATTTCACCTTGGAATACTGATATCCCAATTTACATTATTGTCTATCAATTTCAGATAAATAAATATTATATAAACAAAAATGATGAAGGTACTTAAAATGTATTAATCAGTTTATACGGGGTGATTCACGTAAACCTAGCATTCGGTATATTTAATTCTTAATGGATCACCCTGTAAATTTCCATTACCTATTATGAGTATTACAGTTTGAAAATATGAAACTTTAAAGATTGATTAAAAATCCAGCTATACAAGGTCTGGTAGTTTAGCTGGCCACTCAATAGTAGTCCCAGAACAGATTCTTTTAAGGCTGCATGGTTTAATTATGTAATTCAAAACGATAATTTGTATCTCGATTATTTGGCCACCCTGTACAAACCAACCAGTTGTAGATAAAGTTGATCAATAATTCAACGATATAATTTATTGAAACGCAGTTTAGCAAAATGCTTATTCTAGTACTTAATCAACTTTTCTTTCAGTTCAATAGTGTATCAATACTATCGATTTTTTTTTCCTTTGATGTGAAGCGACAAAAATTGCTTATTTACAATTTTAAATCGCGTTAAAAAGCAAATAAATGGATTAAACTGGGTACGTATGTCTTTTCGCGATTACTATTTGATGATCAGTGACGTAGTTTATTGGGGGCAAGTTACTAAAGAATTTGACTTACCATGCCATTATCCAAACCACCATAGGGAGGTTGAAAACCAGCCTTTTCTGTAACAAAAAAAAATAAACATTTAAAAATTTGCACCTCAACATAGATATATAAATACATATTATGCAATATAATGTTATTAGTTCACTTTAGTTCTTTTTTTGATTTGATGTTGCTCTTGAAAAATTTTCTTAAATATTCTAATATACAGTGTGGAAACCACTTATGGAATAAAATTCTTTATGTCATTATTTTAGAAAATTATAAAAAATGCCGAGACACGTCAACTTTTGAATTGAGTTGTGCGTTATGTAAACATAAATTTAAATGCACAGGGTGATTCACGCAAGTATGCCATAGTCGGTGTTGTTTTTTTCTGATGAAACACCCTGTATGTTTGCATATTTTTGAAATCCTCTTAATGAACCGATTCCAACAAATTAAATAATGTATGGTCAATTATGAATTATACACGATGAAATTTTAAAATTAATAATTTATTACACTTGAAATATTGGTACTTTTTTAAATTAGCTAAATATGGATTTATCAAAAATCTATACTAGCTAATTATTAGACGTATTTGTATATTAAACAAAACCTGCTACGCCCATGAATTTTATTATAAATACCTAAAAATTGCCTAAAAACGCCAATAATTAGACAAAATCGGTAAATAATGTGGATTGTTTTGAATCGGTAAATAATGTGGATTGTTTTCTATTCTGTCAGTTGTTGATGTGTTGACAGTTTTAACTGAAAAAGTAAAATCTTTGTCAAACTCTCTTTCCTTGTCGACATAACAATGAAATATTAAATTGAGACTCACCGAATTGAGATTTTAATGATGATCGGGTACGGGGATAACTACAGAAGTCAAGTTGAAGTGGCAAACTTATTTAATCACAGGTATCCCGAATTGCCTAATATTTCACAAAGTACTGTGTCTAAAATTAATGCACAATTCAGAGAACTTGGACATGTCAAACCATTGAAAAAAAAACACACTTCGTTGAAGAAGATGTAAAAGTGGATATTTTGTTAAGTGTCGAAGAGAATCCAACTTCAAGTACACGTCAAATTGCCCGTGAAAATAATGTTAGTCATACAACTGTTCTAAGATGTCTTCTCAAAGAAAAACTTCATCCCTACAAATTAACTTTTGTGCAGGAGTTAACAGAAGACGACCCAGATCGTAGAATGGATTTCTGCGAAAGATTGATGAATAAGCTGAATAGAAATGAGATAGCTCTTGGTACCATTCTTTTTTCTGACAAATCAACATTCACATTGAATGGAGAGGTAAACCGACAGAAAAGTAGATATTGGTCAGCAGAGAATCCTAATTGGATGCGTGAGACACATACTCAGTACCCTAAAAGGTGAACGTTTGGGCCGGTATCATAGGCGACCATATTATTGGTCCTATATTTATAGATGGAAATTTAACAGCTGAAAAATATTTAAATATGCTTAGAAATGAAGTTATTCTTGCAAACTTATATCCCAACGCAATAGATCCTAGCTTACCGAATGAAAATGTTTGGTTCCAGCAAGACGGGGTAACACCCCATTATGCTTTAATGGTAACAACTTATTTAGATGAAATCTTCCCCAATAAATGGATTGCACGAAGAGGTACTATTAAGTGGCCATCTAGATCGCCAGACCTTACGCCGTTAGATTTTTTCTGTGGGGTTATTTCAAGAACAAAGTATATGCAACACAACCAACTAGCATTGTAGACCTCAAAGACAGGATAACTACAGAAATACGGAATATTTCACCTCAAACTTTAAACAAAGTTAAGAAGGAGTTCTATAGGAGACTGTGCTATTGCCAACAACTAGGTGGAGAACATTTTGAGCATTTATTTTAATGTATTAAAATCAAATACATCAGGTATTTTATGTATGTGTTTAATAACTGTAAAAATAAAAATTTCACCCTGTATAATTCATAATTGACCATCCATTATTTAGTTTGTTGGAATCGGTTCATTAAGAGGATTTCAAAAATATGCAAATAAACAGGGTGTTTCATTAAAAAAAAACACCGACTATGACATACTTGCGTGAATCACCCTGTACATTTAAATGTATGTTTACATAACGCACAACTCAATTAAAAAGTTGACGTGTCTCGGCATTTTTTATAATTTTCTAAAATAATGACAAATAATTTTATTCCATAAGTGGTTTCCACACTGTATACAAAGTTGCTTATTTTTAATTTTTGTAACACCCCGTACAAACTAAATTTCCCATGTTGTTCTGTTACGAATATTACATAAGTTATGGAAATGACCCCTTGACTTCGTATCCCCGGAACCATGAAAATCAACCTGCTATCTCCATGCCCTTGTACGAGGATACATTAACAGATATCTCAGAGTCCTTTCAAGCGACGAGCTGACCATTTCACTATCATGAATGTCCCTTTTACGAAAATGTCATAATTGTAGACTTGTTAATCCAAGCGTACAACCCAGAGAGTAGTCCTCGATTAAATTTCCGATAAAGATGGAACCGAGTCGGTATTATTTAACCTAGTTTTAGCAAAAATTAACGTTTTTGAAACTTATAAAATTATTATAGTTAGGAAGGTGAATAGGGGATTTTCTGGAATACTCGAGCGTGGCAGTTGAAGATATGAGAAATACCTTAGACCTAATAGAACAACTTTGGAAAGTCGCTATACAGGGTGTCCCAAAAGTGCGTACCAAAAACTTGGGAGGTGATAGAAAGACTAAAAATAATGATGGTATTTCATATAAAATTTTTTCTTTACGCCCTTCGTTGACGAACTATAGGGCTCTAAAGTTGGGAATGAAAAATGGTTTTTTATTTACAATTATCAAATGGCTGATTGGAAGTTGGTAATATTTCAACCGTTAATAAACACCATAATTGCACACTTTTTGGCGTGATATACAAGTCTACAACATACTTGTGAACTCAGGTACCGAATAAGTTAAATGGTGGACGCGCCATTTTTTTGGTAATTAAACCTTTTTTGAGTTATAATTGCAATAATTGGCTTTTGTTAACATTTTTAGATATATCAAGTTCTCTTGTGACATCTCGATAACATCAACTGTTTAAGAGATACGGGCAATTTTATGTCGTATGCTCACTGCACACCTATTGGCGCATTCATATTTATTTTGAATGTACTGTAACGTTTATTCTAATTTATATTTACAATTAATTTATATTTACAGATTTATATTCAAATTCAGTCCTTATTTAATAATTTATATATCACACTGAACACACACTAACTAATTTATATGAGAGTCACTTTATCGAGGCGCGATTGCTTTCTTTCAGTATCAACACTAACTGACTAACTAACTCGCTGCGATGCTCGTCGCCTATTTATACTCGCACGTATGTAGTTCTAGTAAACTCTCGAACTCGAAGTTCTGGTGGATGCGCCGGGTTTTTCTAGATGTTACGTGTTCCAGATCATTCTTGAAAATACGGCGGAGGAGCCATAGTCGTATCATATGGGAATTTCACTGGGGGCACTAATTGAGCACATTAATGCAGCAGCTCGCGTAACAGTACGATTACAGGAAGCATTTAGTATTATTAGCAAATTATTAAGAAACCCTGTATGTAGTGACGCGCACCTAGGATGGACGATCAGATTAGTAAAAAAAAATCGATAGTCTGAAATACTCGAGCGCGTCAGATTAAAATATTGGGGGTTGATCTTAGTGTTTTAAGACTAAATTCAACTAATCTGACGATAAGTCCTTGACGCCGCCGAGTTATAGGGTCGCGAACTTGTAAAAAAAACGTTAATCCGGCATTCTCGAGCGCGATTTTATTTTTTTTTATTTTGAAGAATATAAGCTAAAACTTACTAAAAATACAAAATATGCCGGTTTCCGTATGAACGCGTTGCGACGTAGTCGCGAACGATACATTTTACAAAAAAAAAAAAGTTCAAATAAAAAGAAAAGGTACCTAATTTTATTTTACACAAATAAGGTCTCTTCACATTTTGGTCCAAAGTTGAAACTTTTGGACTTAAAGCATCATGAAAACTCGAACTCCCGTTTTTTGAGTATATCTCGAAAACGGAGGGTGTTAAAAAAATTGATATGGAACAACGATGATTAAATTATGTAACTTTCATTATATCTCAAATTTTTTTTTCTAAAGCTTCTCGACAATTTTCGTGGACTCGGAAAAAGTTACGCGTATCTGTATACAAAAATATTATTAACATGTACAGTTTCATTTATTTATATTATTCAATAGCCTGTTGATCCTCAAATTGTTTTTTGGACGTACCGTAAGCAAAACGAAGTGAAGAATTGAAGCAAAAAAGAGGAATGTTCCCTAAACATGTAATACAGACTGAGCGCTTCACAGAAATATGCCGTCCAGAAACAAAAAAAACCTTTTCCTACGATCACTACCCAAAGTAGACTTTTGCACACTCAAACCTAACCGCAAAGTTGATGTTTTCCGCGATCTGTCATAATTGACATTATTTACGCTCTAGAGCGTACTTTTCCGCTCGCTTGTTTTCATTTACAATAAACTAAAGAAAGGTAGTAAATAATAGATATATTAAAACAAAATGTAGAGCAGTCCGAATATTTTAGTTGAAATATTAATATTTGAAGATATTTCGAACGAAATTAATAAATATACCTATATAATTTGACTGACATCTACAATTTATACAAGTTACTGGATTTACAACGCTGCAGGTTACGCTACCAACAAATAGATGGAGGTGTATATTTTATATGTTTAATTTTATTGAAATTATAAAATAATTTAAACCTCATACATTGATATTATTTTGATTCAATACTACAGTGAAGGATTTATTTCTTAGTTCAAGATAAAAATTAATATTTACAACTTATTCCAAATATAACGTAAAGATTGACAATTTTCTTGATCGTTTTGGCAGATTCCTATTTTCATAGTATTGATTTATACGGACAAGTTTACGTAGTAGAAATATAACAGTCAGAAGGTAGGCAATGCATTATACACCTAGATGCAACAGTGATTGCATATTTAAGTACCTACCTACTATTTTGTGAAAATAGTAGACTATGGAATTAATGAAACGTCATTATTTCATTTTTAGTTAATAAAAAAGTTGTCTGTTTATAAATAGCTATTTGAAAATGGATAGTGACAGTGAATTTTCAAGCACACCTCCAGATATAGCAGATTTTGCTAAAAATATTACTCTTAATCTTCTGCCAACTAAATCCAGAGGTAAATACGAAAAACAATAATTGTTACATGTTTTCAACATCACATTCTAACAAAGTGTACTTTTCATGTTTTTTTTAATTATTTGTTTAAAAATAAGGTGATCGTAGAAAAAATCTTGTGTGCAATTCGAGCAGAAAGTGCGTTGCCGCTTTCGGCAGATTGCCTCTCTGCCTCAAGCGGCAAAGTATCACTTTCCGCTCTTAATACACAAATAGCTATTTTCGGTCACAGAGAACCCACCAACATTTTTGTCAGATTAAGAAAATATGCTTTGAGGATACCGAGATAAACCTCCCCTATGAAAATCTGACGAGCTCGAGTATTTCAAAAGAGCTTTTTTTGCATTTAAAACAATTTGTCGTATCTTATCGTCACGCCGAAATCGTCAGTTTTTTTAAAGGGAGCTTCCTAGGGGCCTACTTAACATCCCTTCCGAAAATCTGACGCGCTCGAGTAAATTTTTTTTAAGTAAATACTTTATATGCTTAGTATACCGTTGTTATCAGAGGCACTTGGGGCATACGTGGTATGAATATCTGACGCGCTCGAGAATGCCCAAGTAACTGTTTTTTTTTACATTTTTAAAAAACCGTACACGCCATATCCACCGCTAAAATAGTTTTAACCATACCAGCTTTTCTTTTCGAAATTACTTTATCTTTCGATTTTGATAGGTCTCGACGGCGCTCGAGAATGTCGCCATTCAGCGACCTCGCCTCCCTAACTATTATGGATCTTTACTATTGTTGTGTTCTTTTTACACTATTCTGTTCAGCTCTGTTGAGATAATTTTCAACCTGAGCGGGTGACCAAAGTGAACAGGAAATCTTAAAAAGAATGCTCCTTATGTTTTTAGGCTATGATCAACTAAACGGCAGAGCCGAGCACCCACAAGAGGTAGTGCAGTTAGGGGCAAGAGGGGAAGAAATAGTTCAGCTCTGTTCAAAACGAGCGCTTAAAAAGAATACGCAAAATCATTCAAGTGAACAGAGCAGCTGATATGCTCGAGCAAATTCTGTAAAAAGAACACTCCATATGACAAAATTTCCCCACCCCTAAAAGGTGCTTATTAAAAATGGGTTACAATTTTTTTTTATTCAATTTGTAATTGAAGAAGAAGGTTGTTGTGCGCCGAAACATCGTCATGTTACTTTTTAAAGCAACCCTCTGGATCCCAACAATTTTTAATATTTCAAAATAACTTCTACGAGTATCCGTCTTAGTAAGTCCCATCGCTATACCAATGGAAGCGAAAGATAACCCCCCCCCATCCCCCCGGAAACTTTCGGTAGTTTCGTGCTAAGTAGTTTTCGGTCATGCGGGCATAAAAAGAGACAAGTATAGTAGCTGAGAGCGAGAGAGATATTCGAACTCTTGTGACCGAAATGATCATATTAATTATTTAGCGGGTTTTCTTTTGGTATACAATACAATGTGTCCCCCTATAAGTTGGAATTATATGGAAAACTTTTTTATTATTAATTTTAGGAAGAAAAGTTATTCTTCATAAAAAGTTCTGAATTATCTAAAACCTAGAATACAGTTATCACATATCAAATTTTTTAGTCGTATACGAGGTTTGTCTAAAAAATATTAGTCAAGAAAACATATTTGTATTCTGTGTAAATATTAATTTATTAAAATCGCAGAGCGCTTTCGGCTATTAAGCCATCTTCAGTGCTTACCTGCAAGTAAGTAAAAAAGTTGGAAAATATAAAAGAAGTAGATAAAGAATTACTTACTCGTCAGGTAATTTATGCAAGAAACTTTGACGACACATTGACGTCATAAATTAAAATAACATTAAAATTAAAATGATCCCCTATTTAGGGTTTGTTGAATCTAGATATTAAACATTATTAAAAATTTTGTTAAAATTATTTTAGACTGAACTGAACTGAAAAAATATTAGATTTACTCAAGAGTAAAGTACTTTTAAATTTGACAATATCGAAAAATGTTACTGAAAAAAGTTGATCGGAATTAAAAATTATGATTAAATATGTAATTACGTTCATTTAAATTGAAATGACATCATCTTCTCTGACAAAATGCCAATATTGCCACACGAAGCTAACAATAAAATATATCCTCTCTGAGTGCCCACATTTCGCCATGAAACGCCAACTGATTGGTATAAAACCCAACATCCTGAATAACAAAAACCAATTGGATAAGGCGATCCAGTTCCTGGATGAAGAGCAGCTCAAAAACAAGATACAGTGTGGAAACCACATATGGAATAAAATTCTTCATGTCATTATTCTAGAAAATTATAAAAAAATGCCGAGACACGTCAACATTTGAATTGAGTTGTGCGTTAAGTAAACATAAATTTAAATGTACAGGGTGATTCACGCAAGTATGCCATAGAATTTTATTCCATAAGTGGTTTCCACACTGTTTAATATTTATTTACTGATTACAACTATTGTTTTTTTGTCAACCTATGTTATATCATATATTTGTAAATATTTGTAACTCGTGCTAATGGCCATAGCTGCCACATGCACGTTAAGCTAAGTAAAAAAAATTTAAATTTCAGATTAATTTATTTTTTACTAATGTTTCTATTTTGAATGAATATTTATCTCTTGTAATCACGAAACACACGATAATCTTTTAGGTTTTCCATGTTTTTTAATAATTTTGCATTTAAAACGCGGAATAAGTGCATATTCATTTATTTTGCAAATACAAAAATACATTCAAACACTAAGTTATAAAATCAACATCATATTAATAGTCAGAAACAAAAACAAACAAATTTTATTTTTACTCATACTAATACTTCGACATATCCAACTTTTTTTAGTAACATTTTTCGATATTGTCAAATTAAAAAGTCTTTACTCTTGAGTGAAACTCATATTTTTCGACAAACGTCGTATACGACTCAAAAAATGTAATATTTGATGACTGTATTATAGGTTTTAGATAATGCAGAACTATTTATGAAGAATAACTTTTTTTCCTAAAATTAATAATAAAAAAGTTTTCCATACGATTCCAACTTAGGGGGACATACTGTATATATACACCATGGAGGTTTCCATTAAAATTTTGCAAAAATTTCGTAGTTTGGTTATAATTTAAAAAATTCTATACAATAAAACTATTAAAAATAAGTAAACTGAATAATCTCAAAAACATTTTCTATATTCAAAAATCAATTAATAATTTCATCTCCATAAAAGAGAATAAAATTCATCTACACACGTATCCGATAAGGAGTGAATAAAAATGGGTGTTTCAGTACAACCAAAACAAAGTTTAACATATAATCATAATTACCAAAAGCTAAAAGGCGGTTGGCTATCACGGACAGCTGTTCTATAGGGCTTTATGGGTAACAGCGGCGCGACTCCAATAATTTAAAAGGTATATAAAATCGACAGACGTAAAAAGTGACTTAGTACAGTGAAAGATGACACTACATTACCATCGACTACAAAAATTTAGATTCAAAATATGATCAATACAGGGTGATCTGTTTAAAATAACAAATAATCACAAACCAAAATTTAAAAAAATTATTCTATACTTTAAGAGCTCACTTTTTTACGAAAAAAAATATATAGGATGTCAATTAAAACGTCCTTTCGGATATATATATAGATCAAACACAAAGGATTACTATGTCTTTTGTGTTGTGGAAGACTCCGCCACGCCACTGGTCCAACCCTAACGGAGATTTCATTTCAGTTTACGACGAACTGAGTCGAAGAGTTCAAGTTATACTTTTAGTGTTTCTTTGCATCTTAGAGATACCTGCAAATGGGGAGGGTAGTAGCAGGGGGGAGGCTCGATGAACGTTAGAGAGAGAAACGTTCTTAAAAACCAGACCATTCGGTATAATATAAAGTGGGATAAACAGGAATAGATATATTTATTATTCAGTAAGGGTTGATTAAATTGGGAATAAAAATAAATAATCCGTTATGTAATAAAAGATTACTTAATCAAAATTGTGGGTAGTTAAATTCAAAATTGTATTTTTTTTTATCACCGATAGAAACTTATCAAATAATTTATTTTAAATTCAAGTAGGTATCTTTATATTTCAGTCTTACTACTAAAAACTTACCGAGAAGCCAAGAAGATTCGCCGGAAAACATTTTTATTTTTTATTTTTTTCAATGCCTAATTCAAACTAATTTTCTCACATCACTAAACTATTTAGATTCACGTAAATACGGGCGTTTTAAAAATATATCTATTGACTGAAATAGTAATAAGTCTATTTATCTGATAAAATTCAAAAGTAAATGATAACGTTGTTATCAATAAATTAGAACTTAAAGTAGTTCCGTTTAAATTGTATCTATATACATAGATAGAGAGAGATGATTTTCATAATTTTTATTGATAAAGTAGGTACCATTCCCTATTATTTTCTAGGTTATGTCAAAAAAAATCAACAAAATCTCGGTTATACATTCGAATTTCTACAATTTCAACAACTTTTAAACCTATCACGTCATCGACACAACACTCTATCTGTCACAAACTAATTAATAGACTTTTAAGCCTGATTAATTATGTAAAACGGGCTCTAATTCATAATGCAGAGTGAGCACGTCATATACATTTTGATACTGTACATCGAAAATCGAATTTAAATTCAGTCGTACCAGAGAAATTCAGTTGTTAAGCCCACTTCGACCAACAAAAATGACTTAAAATACATAATCTGGGTGGAAGAGATTGATAATAAAGATAAAAAAGAAGATTTTGCTTTGAAATACATAATTTTCATGTCATAAGAATCACTGGAATTAAAATTAAAAAGCTTTTAGTTTATCATTGCCACTCACTGAATCTACATCAATACAAAAATATAGGTAGGTATACCTATAATGTAGTGAAAATTCACCAAAAAAATCCAGTCTATAACAATGTTTACATCTTAAAAAAGGCAGCTCGTAACTACATAGAAATTTAAAGAAATTATTTCTATTATTTTGTATCTTTCTGCACACAAATTTTTGAATATCAAATGAAACAACTTCCTATACTTATCCTATACCTATCTGACTGCAGAACAAGTTTTTAATATAAAAGTTTAATTTTCCCATATCATAATACCTACTATTATTTCGCGTTGAAAAAGATATTCAAAATAATCTTATTTGTTACTCTAAACAAACAATTTAAAATTAAAACAAATTTAAATGTATCAATTACTTTACTACTATTTGTTTACTTCTAACTACTAATTTATTATTTATTTTCATCTTAAAACGAACCAAATTTTCTTGAACAGAATGCACATTACACGTATTTTAAGAGAGATCCTTTCTCAAGAATGTTTTATCTAGGTGACTACCAAGAAGTAAACTTAAACAAAACTTAAGATTTACATCCTCTATATTCATGTTTATAGTGAATCTAATACAAATATTTAATAATAATAGAGCAAAACCGAACTTTTGAATAATACGGAAACTACGAACATACTTTAACTTAAGATGTAAACACGAAAATATCTTCTACAAGAGAACGATGACACAAATAACATTGTCCATTGTATTTTAACTAATTTTAACGGTGGAACCATGTAAAATAGCCACTAAAAAAAATAACTAGATACTTTCAATGTATCATCGGTTTCTAAATTGAGCTGGAGTAATTAAAACGAATTTTAAAAATCTTACAAAAGGGTTTTTAAAGCAAGCTGTTCAATGTTTTGGGATCACACGCGTTTGCATGGTATTATTTTGCCGTCTTTTACACTATTAACCGAAAAATGTATCTCAACACTGGTTTATATTTGTAAATAATAGAATAATTAATTACTTACCAGGTGCTTTGTTAGCTACTTTATTAAAACAAGTTGTGAAAACTTCATATAAATGATGCATAGGTTCATCATCACTGGTAGCCATTTTGCACACACTCTACACTAACTGACAATCTGACAAATCAACCGACACCCAGCCACTGAATTGTCAAAGGGAGGCGGGAACTTTCAAACTTATTAATTATATTTTATAAAATCTAATATGAATAAAGATACTAATGTAATTATTTTAATATTACACGTACCTTGATAAATATATTTATTTTATAATTAACATCTTCTAATACTATAAGCTAGGTTACGACAGAAAAAAGTTGATATTTAATTGTTTAAACAGTAACAATGTTGAGTTGGTTTATCAGTGATAATATATCATAAATTTTAAATACATTTGTTTTGTAAATAAGCATCTAAATATTTTGGATTACAACATTATTATATATTTTTAATGTTTAATTAGCTATGTTAAATTTAAGCGCCATCTATACTCGACTGGCAAAAATAAAAATGGTTTCTTCAGTTGCATCTTCCTTTCATGGACGAAATTCAATTGGGAATTCGATAGATGGCGCTCTGAACTGTAAATGTCATCTTAGCAACGAGTAAAGCAAATCAGCTCCCGTATATAAGCCCTTTGATATTTAAGTGGTTTTATTTTGCTGTTTTAGTTATTTTCAGTGTGTGTTTTGTTAAACTTTTGCTTTTTCTTTGATTGTGCTTTGGTATTTTGTGTTTTTACTTTTATTTTTGGAGTAATAGGTATGGTTGATATTTTTTGTGAAAAGTACAAGCGTTCAATTAACTGTTTAGTTTAAGGTCTGATTTCGTGTTTTTATTTTATTTTTAATATAATTAATATTTTAAATATTTAATACCGACTTATTTTCTCTTTGATCTGCAATGAAAACAAATAGAATAACATATTATCCATAATATCTCTGATTATATAAGAATATTACCTCAGAATTAATGAGAGTTTTGTTAAATAGAAAAACAGTTTTAAACTTGTAACTGACACAAAATTAAACAATAAAGTACGAATTTGCGGTAATTACGTTGACTTGCATATTTTACTCGTTGCGACAGTTACAATTTTTTCCGCCAGAGGTCTCGTTGAATATGAAAAATATTGTCAGATTGTATAAAACCACAGCACACCCTCTGCTGTGGTATAAAACTAGGACTAATCAATGATTAAAACACAGGCATAGCAATGTAACAAAAAATATATTCTTTCCTTATATAAATATCAAAAACAAACCCGTAAGGTAATGGCCATAAATAACTTATAATAGTAACAACTTTTATCTAAATTAGTCTTCATATGCTAAATCTAAAATATCACGAGCCAGAAAACTTTCAGTAACATATTGATTCGGACTTTTAATTACATTAATTTCAGTATTGAGATTAACTACATTCCTCGAATTGCAAAAATAACTAGTACATGCTTTTTGAAACTGTTTTTGATCAACAAGATCCTCAATGTCCTTCAAGCATGAAACATCATTTTCTACAGCTTTCAACAGAGTCGCTTTGGACCAGTGTTTAAAAGGACAACCATGATGTTGCTTGGTCAACGGGCTATACATAAGAATATTGTTACAACTCCAAGGATTATAGGGACTCTTTCTTCCTACTTGTCCATATTGATGTTTAAACAAATAAGCATATCTGCGTTCAAAGAAATCTTCAGACATTTGATGTACAAATTCATCTTTCCAAAATTCCATAGCATTTTCGAAAGAAAGACCCAACCAATATAAAAACACTCCATACTGCATTCTACCGTCATACTTCAAATGATGTTCCCTTCTTAAGGTATTATGCAAATGTCTCATGCATAAAGGAAAGTGGCGATTGGCAAAATAATCAATATTTTCCAAAGTAACACTATCTACTTCCCCACCAAAGTTAATATTCGGTATATACTGTGGTACAAGATTAATTAAAAACTTGAACTGATCTTTTAAAGAAGGGTATACTTTATTTTGGAATTTTAATCGTTCCACGAATTCATGTTTTAACTTGTTTTTTATATAACAGATGTAGTTGTTTTCTGAAAAAATAGCAATTCCGCCATTTAATAAGGCCTCTCTACGACTGACTACCTCTGGTATCTCATAATATTTAGCTTTGTAAAATGTGGTGGAACAATAGTCATTTTTACTAATCCCTGTTGCATCTATGATATCATCCTCAAGCAATAGCTTTTCCAAGACCTCTATTGTATCACACAACAAGTTATTTTTACTTAAAAATGCTTCTCTATCACATTTCTTTGAGTTCATAAATAACAGATGAAACCATTGTAGTTCCCAATTTATAAAAAGCTTTTGCAATTCCTGGCTTTGACAATAACCTAGAAAACATGAACTTGATTGATTTACCTGTACAAGTATTGCACTGACATTCTAATTATTTTCAATCATTATAAAATATAGTTACTTAAACCAACAACCCAATGAGCCGTATTATCTATTCTTTTAGATTTTAATAATCCGTGGCGTAAATCATAGCCTAATAGAGTATGATAAGTTTTTAATTCCAATTTCTCAATGTTTGATATTATATAGTTCGACCAATCCTTGCTGCCTTCATCAAACTGTAGCAGGTTGGCATTTTCCAGGATAGCATAAAGCTGCATCCTTTCTCTACATATTTCTTCTAAGTTTTTAAAATTACAGTTACCCAAAGGAGATGTCCTATACGTATTCAAATTCATATTGAAATGCTATGTATGTTTATTTTCAGATAACATTGGTTAGGTTAGGTTAGGTGCCTTGAATTTTAAAATCAAACTAATTTATGACATTTGACGTAACAGGTGACAGTGACAGAACAAGTGACAGGTGACAAAACGTCATCTGATTCCAAAGATATTCTTCGTGACATTTCAAATTTTATCATATCAAAATTTACAATCATATTTTTAATCGTAACACAATCATTAAATTGTGGGTCGTTTTAAAAAGTGATATACCTAATTTAAGAACAAATGGATACAGTATCCACCCCAAGTGCTGAAGGACCTCCAGAAGAAATTGAAAAACCATTTGGTTGTTGCCATTACAAAAGAAAATCAAAATTTGTGGTAAAATTTGAGTTATAATTCAATTTATTTTATAAGCATCCCCACTTTCAGCTTCCCTTAAAAATTAAAATTACTAGATATTTTTTTGTAGACACCTTGCTGCAACAAAGTATACACATGTAGATTTTGTCATGATGAAAATGAAGACCACAAACTGAATAGGAAAGAAGTAACGGAAATAATATGTGCTGTATGTGATTCTAAGCAAAGAGTTCAAAGTAAATGTATGAACTGTGGAGTAGCTTTTGGAAAGGTAATATATTTGAATCTAAAAATTGCAATATCTAAATAATTTTGACGTTTTTAGTATGTATGTTTAGACTGTAATTTATTTGATGATGATGATAAAAAGCAATTTCACTGTAAAGGTTGTGGAATATGTAGAATTGGAGGCGCAGAAAGATTTTATCACTGCGAAAAATGTAATATGTGTCTTCCTATATCTCTCAAACAAGGACATAAGGTATTTTTTTTAAATTTATCAGGAAATTGACTGATTTTATATAAGTATTTTTTAGTGTGTAGAAAATGTGTCTAGAACTAACTGCCCAATATGCTTAGAAGATATCCATACATCCAGAATAGCCTGTCATATACCTCCTTGTGGGCATCTTTTACATAGACCATGTTACGAAGAACTTTTAGGCAACGGACTGTATGCTTGTCCTATATGTCAAACATCTTTGATGAACATGCAGAGACTTTGGAAACATTGGGATATGGAAATAGAAAATACACCAATGCCACCTGAATATAGGAATTATTACGTGGATATACTTTGTAAAGATTGCCATTCTGTAAGTTGAAATTACTTAAAATTACTTGAAATATTTCCAATGTTAAATTTCAGGAAAGTACAGTTAAATTTCATGTAGTGGGATTTAAGTGTGTACACTGTGGGTCGTACAATACTTGTAGGAACAAAGGACCTGTAACTTTAAGAGGTGAGTTTTTATCGAATAAAAAAAATATGTTCTCTGTTTGATTTCAACTTATTTATCAATATGGAAGCGGATAGACAGGAGTTGCTACAATGTTACAAAAAATAATGGTCAAATTAAACAAAATTTTACCCAGTATCAATTATGTGTATGATTTTAGGCACCTTCAAGACAGGTATTAGATATTTTGCCTTATTTTGCAACTTTTTGATTTGTATGACCAGAAACATTTTTACAGCCATACCTTATTTGTTCTTAACATACGGTAAGTTGTAAAGTAGTAAATAATTTTGTAAACAAGGTGCGGGATTCATAATAATCGATTATCAGCAATCAATTAATAATCGATTATCGACAATTGATTAATAATCGATTATCAGCAATCGATTAATAATCGATTATCAACAATCGAATATTCGAATATTTCCAATTGATTAATAATTATCAATTAATAATCAATTGATTAATAATCGATTATTTTTGATCGATCATTAGCAATCAATATATAATCGATTATTATTGATCGATTAACAATCGATTATCATTAAGTTGTGGAGTAGTAGATGAATTAGTTCGTTACAAAATTCTGTCCTCGTTTTTTTTCTTCAATCTATCGATTAATTTAAAATCTTTCCAGCATTTTTTTTTGTTTAAAACGGACGTGCGTAACTGTGAGGTATATCTCCTAATCGATTATCAACAATCGATTATTATACTATTATATTATCAACCTTTGTGTAAAATTTAAATCCGAGACATCGATATATGGCGGCATTACAGTTTTCTCTAGCCTATGAATCGCTGCTTCGTAAACACATAACGCAGCAACGTAACGGTCAGATCTTTTGCGCTGCGACCTCCGGTCGCTCTAACCTAACGTAAAGAACGAAAGTTCTAAAAACAAGCAGTTGAAGAAGAAAATACAATAAAAAGGGCTAACACTCTCTGACAAACCTTGTAATAATTTAAAAAAAAACTACATTTTCTTCGATATGCATCAACTTCTATATTTTTTAGATGCTGATACAAGCAACTCGGAAGGTAGTGCTAATGAAGAAATTGGTAGATCTGTTGTTGAAAATGTTATAGAAACTACTGAGAATCCCGAATAAATAATTCTTATACGTGAGGTGCTTACAAATAGAGAAGACTTTGTGTCATTATTGATTTCGATAAATTTGACATGTTGATATATCAAAAGTGAAAAATTATCCCTTATAATGTACATGTTTTAACCAGCTTTACACTACCGAACTTTTTAATGTTTTTTTGTTTTGAAATAATTATTTAACAAGTGTTTTGAATTCTATTAATCACATTTTATATATATAATAAATTAAATACAATGTTCACCTTTTTGGATGTTATATACTGCTGTTTAATGTACAAATATTTATTGCAATATAGGTATGATTATAAAAAATCTTTTTTTAATTAATTTTCCTACGCAAATATGAGTATGATGATTTGCTTGTATGAAATAATGGTTCATTTTCAATTATCCTGGTAATTAATATGCCACTTAACTTGAAGCCATTTTGAGGTTCTCTTCTTCTAATTTAGACTCGACTAACTAATCATCCATCCATACTTGAAAACACATCTGCCGCAAAGATTACTCTTTTTATTATAATAGCAATAGGTGGTTTCTGTACTCTTCCCTATATTTAAAATTATATTGAAATTAGCAGTCAATTTAACACTGTAAATCACGCTATCAATAACATAACAAGACGTGGAAATGTTGGCTGTCTTATCGAAAATGGTTAACTGTCTTATAGAATAAGAGGCCACGAAAACGTAGGCTATTTATTATTATTGAGGTTATTAACTGTTCCAGTCACCGTTGTTTATTATTACTTAGATTTTTTATTTTTATAAATGACTTCTTTTATGTTTGGTGAAATTGTAGAGCCCAGTACAAGGGCTTTAATCGACGAAGATGTAGAAGAATATCCAGACTATGTCGAGTAAAGCAACACATCTTAACTTGTTTTAAACTATATTATTTGTTTCTTTATTTCCAGAATTGCGCCGAACTGGCAAGGAAACTTTGAAGTTCCCAAAGAAATAAGTTCTCTAATTTTCATAGAATCCAGAATAGTAAGAGATTTATTAAAGAATTGTATTCTCGAACATCAAAAACCAGTTTGTAAGCTCATTAATGGTGGAATCGAAATATATTCATTGGAACCAGATCAGTACTTTGTGGTATATTATGAAGAAAATGAACTAAATACATGTCAGGTAGTAGAAGCTATTGAAAATTGGATTGTAAAAGCAAAAGTAGTTTTTACAATCACATCAGAATCCACATACAATTATCAAAACCCGTTTCTCATTGAAAGACCCACACATATTATAAAAACTCTCACAAATAGTGAAAACAATTTGGAATATACAAAATTGGAGCAACCTAATTTAGTAACGGGATTAGGTGCAAGTGTTTTGACATATTGTATACACCAGTCATTACCAAAATGCACTTTGATTATCGTTTATTTACATCCATCTCAACAAGATTCTTATAATAGTAAACCAATTTTAGATGTTTTTAAAAATATTGGTTTGTCTATTAAAAATTATACAGTTAAAGATAGAGTCGATATGAATAATTTATATGTATAAAACAAGGATTAAAAGTTATTTTTGCAAATGTTGCATTTTATTATTTTTACATTTTTTATTACAATTCAAATAAAATCATCAAAACTCTATTCATTTGCCATATTGTATCAGGTAATTAGCTGATTATTTAAATTAATGGCCAACCATTTATGTGGCTTTACTGAATAAATGTGATGATGGGCAGGAAGGTGATAAGGGGTGTCAGGTATGAAAATAAGGAATAATGGCTAGAATGAAGGTTGAAATAGTTGGAACAGGCAGTAAGTAATCTAAAATATATTGGTACATACTGGCAGGTGTGATATACAGGGTGTTCATAGTTGAACCACCATAGGTTAACTGCAAGTAGAGGACACTTTGGTGGTTCCAAATAGCCTTGGTTAATTGGTCTAACATAATTATTAACAGAGATACAGGGTGTTTTATCCATTTAGTCCAATCCTTTTGAAGGTCATAACTTTAGAACCACCCTATATATTTCGTTCATTTTTGGTAATGATCTATTGCATTGATAACACAATAAGATAGTGTAATAAAAATAATTAAAATCCAGGTCTGGTTTAAGAAAAATTTGCAAAATTCGATAATCCCCAAAACAACACCCGGTATATAAGAATTTTTGAAATCCAATAGATTATTCGAAGAGAACAGAAAAAATAGAGCGGCACCAAAATATTTTTCGAAGTGCACATCCCGTTTTACTGCTTAACTTTTAATGTCAAAGTTATTTAAATGTATCATTGACATTTTCGTGCGTAATAACTTTAGAACCACCCTATAGATTTTTTTCATTTTTGGTAGATTTCATCATGTAACAGAAACAGTTAACATCCAGGTTCGGGTGAAGAAAAAAATATATTTTATCAAGATTTTTATAAATCAATAGTTTATTTCAAAAGAACAGAAAAAATTAAGTTACACGGAATGTCAAATTATTTATAATAATTGTTCAAAATGTCCCATCATTTTGTTCTATGCATTTACGAGCTCTTTTTAAGATGTTTTGTGTTGCTCGTCTTATCATTAATGGATTTGCCCTGATTTCCTCGCAAGCATCATCAATTCTTTGAATATTTATTCATTTAACGGTCATACCATTTTAATACAAAATTAGATTAAAAGTGTGCGAATACAAAATGCAATAATAAAAATACAATACTAAAAAATGCACAAAATATAACAGGAAATCAATGAAATACAATTTAAAATATGGAACAAAATATTACAATTTAAATTACCCATGATGAAAATTAAAATTGGAAGTTAAAAATTTAAGATTTTTGTCTGTATTTTAAAAGTAGGAATTGAGGTATTAAAAAAGTTCTATACTAAAATTAATGTCATTGGCAATTCTATAGAATAAGATCTAAGGTTTATCTCAGTAGAGTATACTTTGGCTTTCAGATATCTCCAAATATGAAAGTCCACTGGGTTAAAATCCGGCGACCTGCAAGGCCAATTATTGGGCCCGCCCCTCCCTATCCACTTGTTTCTAAAATTCTCGTCTAGAAAATTTCGCACAATTACCCTAAAGTGAGGCGATGCACCATCGTACTGGAAATACATTCCTCCAATTTCCTTATTTTCTAGTAGCACTGGTAACATATGCACTTGATAATTGTTAATGATTTTGACTTGAATATTTTAGTAAGTGTGCATTTCGAAAAACATTTCCGTGTAACTCAATTTTTTCTGTTCTTTTGGAATAAACTATTGATTTATAAAAATCTTGATAAAATTTTTTTTTCTCTCAACCCGAACCTGGATATTAATTGTTTCTGTTACATGCTAAGATTTTGATGCTTATGTAACTCACACCTACCAAAAATGAAAAAATCTATAGGGTGGTTCTAAAGTTATTACGTAAGAAAATGTCAATGATACATTTAAATAACTTTGACATTAAAAGTTAAGCAGTAAAACGGGATGTGCACTTCGAATTTTGCAAATTTTTCTCAAACCAGACCTGGATTATAATTATTTTTATTACACTATCTTATTGTGTTATCAATGCAATAGATCATTACCAAAAATATAAGAAATATATAGGGTGGTTCTGAAGTTATGGCCTTCAAAAGCATTGGACTAAATGAATAAAACACCCTGTATCTCTGTTAATACTTATGTTAGACCAATTAACCAAGGATATTTGAAACCACCAAAGTGTCCTCTACTTGCAGTTAACCTATGGTGGTTTAACTATGAAACACCCTGTATATGAAACATGCAAACTCTTTTTTGGGAAAATGGCTTTTGCCTTTAGGATAAAGTGGAAATACTTTAATGAAGGAAAATAAAATAATTGGATTGTGAGAAATTTCATTATAATATTTAAAAATGTATTCGTTTTTCCAGCTACATAAGAGTTATCACAGCAATAGTTACTTGAAATTTTCAAACAACAAAAATAAATAAATTTTGTCAATTAATATTATAAATATTTTTCATTCAATAACTACATTTTTTTGTTGTACAGTTGTCATTTTGTTCACTGGAATGTTATCACTGAAAAATCTGCCCCAAGAAATTAACGTGCCTTTCAAAAATAATCAGAATTCAGTTGAAAAAAAAAATTCGAGAAACTAAAAATATTAAGGAATATTTTTAGCTGCCACAATCCTTGTACTTCAAAATTAAAGTAAAAAATGTATTATAATTCTGAACGGGCATTATGCATATAATACTTGGCAACTAATATACTAACTTGTGAACTAATTCGTTTACATCCTGTTTTTGAAAATAATTTTGTATCTTCTGGACCCCATTCTACAATCTTCATTGCTTCCCTGGGGAAAATAATTTTCAAAACTTGTGTTCGTGACTATCATTCAGTTACTTACTGTACATGTTTTTCAGTAGGAAAGAGAACTCCACGTTCTTTAAATTGATCCAAAATACATTCCTTTATATGATTTTCTTGCATCGGTAGAAATGGTATATAATGATCAATGAGATTATTTTTAATAACATCTGACCAATGAAATCCACCTGTAAATAACACATTTATATATACCAACTTATTCCTTACTAAAAATTTATTTACCTTCTTCATTGAAAGCACCTTTGGATATTAAACTGTTAAAATCCGCCAATTTCAAATTTTCTCTATTTTTACCTTCATTCCATAAGTTATAATAATATTCGTTTATAAGTTCTGCACCAGTGTTGGATAAAAAAATAAATATAGCTCGAGTGTAATCAATGCCATCTATTATAGACCTATAATCGATCATCGGTTTGATAGCATTTAATAATCCTGATGGCATTTTATCGACCTCATCAAATATGAACAATTGATTCGGACAAGAGGATAAATTGCTTTGTAACCAACTATACAAGTTTTCCTGAAATATTAACGTAAATCTCCAAGTATTAAAAAGTTGGTTTATGTACCTACCCTATACAATCTGAGATTAGATTTCTCCGGAAAATGTACTCTTCCAATAAATGTATGTACATATTTACTTTTTAAACCGTTCTTGAATAAACTTTCTGCTATAAATGAGGAAACATAGTTTTTTCCTCCACCTGGCCAACCATGAAAACTTAATGTTAGTGGTTTTTGTGGTTTGAAATATAAGTGTGCCTCAATAGCATCAACAGCATTTTCAACTAAATGTTGCCCGTACACTTTAGACTTAATTACAGCTCTTAACGCTGAAATTTAAAATACGTATCGCACATTATATGGAATGTCTCCATGAAAATCTACCTACCATTTACATTTTTAAAAACATAATCATCATTACAGCATTCCATCGCTAAACATATCGGATTCCAGCTCCATGTATTTATATATTTTATGCAAAATATGAATATTAATAAAATAGTCAGGCTATTAATTCTAAACATTGTTATTTAAAATTAATCTTAATATTATTACAATACAAAACTACGACTTGTTATGCATAAATAACATAAATTTTATACTTTATAACCTAACTTTATATAACCCAATCAATTTGTCATCTGTCAGGTCAGATCAGCAAAAACCAGCTGATAATTTCACTCATAGAGAGATATAATATAATTTATTTTGTCTATGGTTTCACTGTTCCTAAATCTCCAATTATTCAGGCTAAAATTGGTTCTACATGCATACAACTGAGTATTATGCTTTTTATGAGATCGAAGTTTTCCATTTCCCGACTTTCATTCATATTGTGTATTGAATAACAGTTCAAAAATGAAAATGGTGATTTTAATTACGTCATTCATTTAAGCCAGTATAACCGTTGTATGTAGGGAATAGTCACGAATAAATGCCACAATTTCTGAGAAAATCAACTTGACGCTTGCGTATTTTCCTTGTAATGTTGACGTATGCTGTCAAAGGGGCGTACAAAATTAAATTATCAACAAAACAGACGCCATTTTGGTAATATAAAAATATAAAATATAGAATTCTAAATAAATCTAAAGCATCCGATATCTTTTAGTAAACGTATCGAAAGTAATGTGTCTGTGATATATAAAAAATATTCATTTAATAGATATTTTCGTCTTAACTGTTATGTGTTAGAATTATCTTTTGTGTTGTTAGAGAAGATTAAAAAAGGTTTTTGAAAGATAAACTATCAAGTGATTGAAACATGGGTACGAAAGACGATGAATACGATTATTTATTTAAGGGTAAGTAATTTTATTGAAGTAATTGGATTCATTCAAATTGAACAAGCAAAAAAAATAAATTGACATGTCATCAAATTAGAGGTCAGTTGTTGATACAAAAAGTGACAGCAGGAATAGCGTAAAAATATTCGTTCAATTGTATTACAAATAAATCAATAATTTCAAAAATAACTTCGTTCATAACATTGATTCAGTTGTACAAACAAAAATTTTCCTTGTTCCAGTTGTTCTAATTGGAGATTCTGGTGTAGGAAAAAGTAATTTATTGTCTAGATTTACTAGAAATGAATTTAATCTGGAATCTAAATCCACTATAGGTGTGGAATTTGCTACAAGAAGCATACAGGTGAGTCAGTTATAATAAAGAACAAGTAAAATTAGTCACTTTTTTGTTGTACCTATTACTTTGAATGAATTGCTATTTTTTACATAATAAGTAGTATTGATTCTTATCCGTATAACAGTTTATTTATACCTTTGTGCAAATTGCATAAAAAACATGCAAATTTTTGATGACTAATATTTTATAAAATACCCATATTTTATAAATAAACATTCTATTTATTGTTAAAAATACTTTTCAAGGATATGAAGGATACAACAATTCATTTCCTATCTTAATGGAAAATTATATTTATTGAAATCAGCTGATTATATTAAATTTCTACTTTGAAAAATAGCTAGTTTGAGTTGGTATGATAAAAAATTACATCAATGTAAGGCAGAGTCGATAAATCTATTTTTAGACTATAATTTGTGCTACCTTCATTAATAAATACCTATCAATTATTGATGGATGAACTAAATAAAATTTCATCACTTGAATATTCAAAAAATTTTATTTAGAGAGATTCCAAAACGTTTTGTAATATAAGTAATTTTTTTAATTAAAATTTGGGTGTTTAATATGATAATTAACCAAGGGAAAGTTGACTTTATGTGGCCTCAATGTATATGTGCTGGGTCATCGATTATAATTCCAAAAACAGTAGAAAAAATTGTAACTTTTACTAATAAAGATATCCATATTGTTTGTTATACATCATCAATTTACGGAATCATTTTGTAGTGTCACAGTAATTACCATATATGATAAAAAAACATTATCAGCTGGTGTCTATTATCAGTGCTTTGAAAAAACATACTGATTTTGGTTGTTAAATGTTTCTCAAACTATTGAATACACAATTTTTGTTAATAATAATTTTATTTTCATATTTGAATGTTATTTCAATTTGGGAAAGGGTCGAGAATTCTCTCTATGGATGGAATTTGACAGATCAAAACTGTGTTTGGGAACCACAGAATACACCAGCCAAACAAGAAACGAAAGAGTTAACAATAGAAAGAATTTCAGTAAATGATGATATGAAATTACAATAAGTATGGTGCTTGAATAACAAATTTTTCATTATCTATATAATATTTAAAAGTTACACTTCACCAGATTAAATTTTACACCCAGAGAAAATGTACTGATATCTGTGACAACGAAGTTATAAAAAAGAAGCGACAGTAAACTTTTCTCCATAGATATCAAAGTTTTGTTGTGTTTTTCAATTATTAGGTCTGTTCCAACCGCAGTCAGAAACTGTAAGAAACGATCAGAGAATAGTCGACCATCGCAATCAGGAATTACGCGAACGTAAACTCGTTGTTTGCCGTGACCAGTTAATTCTCTGTTAATTCCGTTTCTTACAGTTTCTGACTGCGGTTGGAACAGACCTAATATCATCCATAACCTGAATGACAGCCACGAATTGCACAAGTTTTTGGCGCCATAACTAATAAATGTAATTCTGTAAACAAATTTTATCGTCCAAAACACAAAAAAATATGTATATAATCAAAAAGCTTACAACAAAGAAAATTCTTTGGTAAACAATAAAATCATATGACATTGACAGATAACGGGCTTAAAATGGCGACTGTCAGACATGCGCACTCGGAAAATGAATTTTAAAATAGCACAAGCTTCGTTTCTTCTTGGGATGGTGTATTCTGTGTTGGGAACGGAAGAGGGAAACTATAAATATTGTCACATATAGGGTGAATCACGACCAAGAGGTTAAAGCTAACTTATTCCGAACCATTGAAAGATTCAAGTTTTGATTAGTTCTCCAGTAAAAGTTCTATTCAAATTCCAGGTGGACGGTAAAACGATAAAAGCGCAAATATGGGATACTGCCGGCCAAGAAAGATATCGAGCAATCACCGCAGCTTACTATCGAGGCGCAGTAGGTGCTTTGCTCGTCTACGACATCGCCAAACATCTGACATACGAAAACGTAGAACGTTGGTTGCGCGAACTACGCGATCACGCCGACCAAAACATCGTCATCATGTTGGTCGGCAATAAATCCGATCTGAGGCATTTACGCGCCGTTCTTACTGAAGAAGCTAAATCCTTCGCCGAAAGAAACGGTCTCAGTTTCATTGAAACGTCCGCTCTAGATTCCACTAACGTCGATATGGCTTTCCAAAATATACTCACAGGTAAAAATATATGATTGATTTGCGGGGGAGCATTAGGTAGCGAGATCTAGCGGTGAGTGTCTAAACATAACTGATTGTAGAATTTAACAGCTGCATTTCTCTACTTTGGACTCTCGCCGCGTCAATTGTGTGGTAATTTGTGATTTTTGTGTTTTTTTTTTTCAGAGATTTATAGAATTGTTTCGCAAAAACAGATCAGAGACCCTCCAGAAGGAGATGTTATCCGACCACAGAACGTAGAACCAATAGATATGAAACCAACTATGAATTCTGATGGAGTACGCAAACAGTGTTGTCAGTAATAATAAAAAATTAGCAATAATATGCATGTTACACTAAATATGAGTAAGTAAAATTTTCTAAATATGTTTCCTCTTGTCTCTTAATTTATTATTCAGTACTTGCCTTATTTTCAGCTTTTGAGATTTATCTCTTTGTTTCCTTGTAATAAGCTACACCTTATATGAACTAAAACTTACTTTTCATCACTGTAATTCCAACTAACTGTTTTCAATTTTATAAAACGTCAAATTTATTCGTGTTTTAATCAAATAACTTCCATTTTGTCTATAAACTCACTATTCAAATAGTTTTAAGATAAAATTATCTCTATTTCCATCAATTTTGTCAAAAATATCCACCAAATAACTGTTATATATCTCTTTTTATACTTTGGATCACTTTAAATATATAAAGTTTTATAATAAAATGCACATATTACTCTTACAGCTTTTATTTTATCGGCTTACATGTGACATGTGTCAGGTTGACATTGACATAAAAAACAGTGCAGCCAACATATTTTATTTGAGGCATTTTTTAGTGAACATAACAATAACCACACCATATCTCTGGACCGGATTTACCGTTATTGCTGAATTAATATAATCCTTATGAGGTGATTTTTGTTTCAGATTTCAGCCGGTAATGCCGCCTTGTCCAACTCACTGTGGCTATTTTTTTATATTTATTCTTAAGTTTCCAAAAGCGTAATCGTGTTTATGTTTAGCTGAAAATTTTCGACAACGCCGCTTTACCACCGAAACTTCTTGTTTAAGCTGAGCACTTAGTACGCTGTTTACTATTCAGTTTGTACATTATTCTTGTCTCGTTTGATACTATTTTAACTATATTTAAAAAAAATTATATATATACATATATAATTAAATGAAAAAGAGGTTTAGTTATTTATATTTATAGATGTATGTCTTGGAGAAAAAAAACTTGACATACTATTACCCATTTGTATTTATAACCTATATCTGGTGCATATTTATTGTTACATTTCGAGTATTTAAAATATACAATCATATATAGTTAGTTATGTTTTTATTTAGACGAAGATTTGTAGCTCGGTAGATTTAGCGGAAATGGTGAAAAATGATCCGGCTCGAAGGACCAAAATAACGTAGAGTCTGCTAAATCTGCGGATATAATTTCTTTGCCATGTTAACTATTGTAACAATTATTATTAACAAAAAAATTGTACCACACTCAAACTATTCAAATTTATTATTAATAAAATGACTGTTAGGAAATTTTAAAAAAAGTTTTAAGAATCAATTCGTACAATTTTGGAGAAGAAAATATTTTTTCTTGGAATTGTATTTGATTCTGTATTCCAAACGGTGTGTTGGGTTTTATGTGATTTTTTCTTTGTAGGTATTTGTAGAGATATTCAATGAGAAATGTAGATAAAGTTCTATTAAACCGCCATACCCTTTCTTTTTATTTTGACATCTTGAACAAAATGGTATACTTGTTGTCAACTGTAATATAAGCTTCTTATTAAAATTATAAATTTAATTTTTAAATAAAACTTCTCTAACACAACCATTCCTCCTTTTTCACCCAAAATATAAAATAATCCAGAAATGCTGAAACCCATACAGGCGTATACAACTGAGTTCAATTCGACCGAATACTAAACAATCAACGAGACAGACAGTTCCACTTAAATACTTGTCTATCTCTAATATTTGCTAGCGTATGCCCTACAAGGGTATGTTCGTCTCTAAAATGCGGGCTCACAAGTTTCTTACTCATTCCCGTGATCACGGAGCTGAAAATAAACTAATATATGAGCCAACACACTCTGATTGGTGGGAGCACTTCTGTGGTTAGCCTCGTCCATCAATCAATGATTTTGGTATAGGCAATCAATTATACACTCAACTTCACCTTTGTTTGACGTATTGGATGGCGCTCTGAAATGTCAATGTCATCTTAGCAACGAGTAAAACAAATCAGCTGCAGTATAAGCCCTTTGATATTTAATGTTTTTCTATTTAACTCAACTGTCACTGTTTTAGTTATTTTCTGTGAGAGTTTTGTAAAAATTTTGCATTTTCTTTGATTGTACTTTAGTATTTTGTATTGTTAAACTAAATTTTGACTCCTAATATTTTTATTTTTGGAGTAATAGGTATGGTTGATGTTTGTGGAAAGTACAACAAGCGTTCAATTAACTGTTTAGTGTTAGGTCTGATTTCGTGTTTTTATTTTATTTTTACTTATTTTCTCTTTGATCTGCAATGAAAACAAAAAATAGAATAACATAACCTCTTCCATAATATCTCTGATTATATAAGAATATTAGGACCTCAGAAATGATGACAGTTGAGTTAAATAGAAAAACATTAGTTAATAAATAAATAAAACCACTTAAATATCAAAGGGCTTATACGGCAGCTGATTTGCTTTACTCGTTGCTAATATGACATTGACATTTCAGAGCGCCATCTATCGAATTCTACTTTTCCCAATTGCAATTACCTACTCTCCACTCAAACAAAAAACTGTTGCAACTACACGTGTATAACAACTATTATATTGTGTACAATCTTGAAAATAATATGAATAAAGATTCTGGGGTGGCATTCTGTTCACACTAGCAAGTAGTCTTGAATCGATCTTTTCGATATGTACATTCCGTTCACCAAATTTGGTTGTTTTGGAGCGACGTCTGATACCCATAAAGTGTCGCCTACGTATTTTTGATCTTTCCTTGTTAAAATATCAGTGTAAAATCCAGGCGAGGTCGCTTGAAAGCGATCCCTAGTTTTTATGAACGGAATGTCACCCCTGGTATAGGCAACCAAACATACGAATGTATCACGTGACTCAGGCGTTGTCGCCATGATGAAATGGCGGCAATCCAAAAGTAGTGTTTGATTTTCGTGAATATATCTAGAGTATGTTTAGTTTTGCGTTAGTGTACCAGAATTATTTGATTTAAATTATACGAGGTAAGTTTTAATAGCATGAATCAATTGTTAATAAAATTTATATACTTGCTTCTGCAAAAGTTTGCCAAACTTTGATATTGAATTTAAAATTATTAAAAGGTGAATATTGATCCAAATGTATACCTTTAACTTACTAGGGATGAGCACATGAACTTGAATAATGAATATACACATATTTACAAATCATCTAATGGTCTGAATCCCAATATTATTTATATTTATGTAATTTGCAAATATGCTATTGACCAAACAAATTGGTACCAGCAAATGCATTAAAAGACATTCTACTATTGAATTTTAATGTATACAATATTGATAAATAAAAGTAACATACAATGCAAAACAGTTTTACCATTCCAAAATAGAGAAATAAAAACTACAAGCCACTCAGTTTGTTAAGTTAAACACCAAATAAATTACTAAAAACTACTAATCAACTTTTACAAATATTGAAAAGATGTGCAGATACATCTTTGCTCAAAGGAAAATCACTCATATAATTTCTGTAAGTTCTACAAATATTAAACAAACTTCTTTTAACGGCAGTCGAAACAGCCCCTTTCATTTTATAATTAAAATCGTCATACCCAGCAACTTTTTTAGTTAAAGCAGACACTTTGTTCAACTTATCAAGATTTTGTTTCAACTGTACAATTGTAGTAACAATTCCTGGGATGTCTTTTTGTACAATACCATATTTATCTTCAGTTAAAGCAGCACACACCAAATCAGAAATACCTTGACTTGTCCATATTATGATAAGTCCATTGGCTAAACATTTTTGTATATTCGCTTGCGGTAACTCTCCGAACATAAAGTCAATGCCCAAAAGGAATTTAGTAACTGTAATGATGTTGTTGAATTTTTGTTTAATTTTAGTAAACAAAGTTTCTGTTAGATGCAATCCTGGTAAATTAGAATGTGTTACATCAACGATGTCCACGAATCCTGGATCTGATAATAAAGACATATTTCTTAAATTTGAAAATCTATCTGGGGATTGCAACTGACTTTGTAAAGGTACAGACGTTATAGGTTGTTTTAAAACCTCCTTGGTTTCAGTCGATTTGCTTAATAAGTCAGTGTACTCTTTTAACAGTTTCAAAATATTTTCTACTAAAATATTCCAATTGTGAGGATGTCCTCCTGGTTGTGAAAGAGTGAAAAATACTTGCCGCCTTTGAGGTGACCATTGTGAAAGAGTATATAAATCCAGACAAGCTAGATTTTGAATAATCGGCAAATCTGATAACACTATACTTTCCTGTAGATTTAAAAAGTTAGGAGACATTTTATACAGAGGAAATTCCACAAGTTCTGTTAAAAACACGTTGAAGAAGAACTTCATCAAGTTCATGTTAAAATAATAAATGGCACTGAAACACCATAAATAAAAATGAACAAAAATTCCGTAACTTGTTTCATCTGACAATAAACCCAAATTGTTTTTAAAACTGTTTTTCAAATTATCACCCCATATGGTGTAGATGATAATATAATACACAGTAGGCCACAATGAGAGTACAAAACTTTCCTTTAATAAAGGGAGCATTTGAGCTTTTAGCTGTAACCACTTTCTTTGATGAACTATAGGAAAAGCCAAATGTTTTTCAGATATATACACTTTCAGGAAATAATAAAAACCAGTCCAAAGTCCACTTAGAATTAAATAAAAACTTCCTTCGTTCAGTACATACGTTTTGTTTTCAGTAACTTTTGTAAGACTCTGATAATCTCCTCCTCCCAGAGATAAAAATAACCAGATCAACATCGGTCCAGCCAGGACATGGAGAACAAGAAGCACTAAGTTATGCATAGAAAATGCCGAAATGAATTTTTGGAATCTTGTCGAGCAGTAGTTGGATTTAAAAACGTAGTCTTTGGCACATATTATGCTTTGGGCGAATATTATGCTCAAGAATGGTATTACAAATAACCAAGTACTGAACGATGTGAATGTTTTTAATGATATTAAAATCATTTGTACCGGATGGAAAATATCGATGTTTGACACAAGAACATAAATCTGCAGTAAAACTAATTGCGAAAAAACACTACACACCACTGAATAATAAAGTTTTTTAAGAAGCAAGTCCTTGTAAGTGAATGAATGCGGCGTAATGAGGTTAGGATTCATTTTTCTCCACAATTTTTCACACCCCACGAGTCAATCAGTACTTAATTGTGTTCAAAACTATTCTTTTTATTGGAGTATACTTTACAACTACAACATTTTTTGTAATTAACCATATTAACCGAAAAAATAACGGGAAGCTCACTATTTCAAAAATTCTGCGTTCATTATACTAACACTGAATTTTACACTTTCATGTGACAGCTGCGAAGTGACATTGATCAGTGCACACTTAGTGCATGTGCATGGAGACAATGAGAAAGAGAGATATTTATTTCTTTTGTTGGTTTTGAGATATGCATGAGCATGAATGAAGAACTAGACTAGACGATACTGTAGACAAAGCTGGTGTATTCTTTGCTGTAGATAAAACATCTACACCTCTCAGCCTGGTAATTCGAAACGCACTAATAATAGATAGCG
Source organism: Galerucella calmariensis (assembly GCA_910591675.1). Taxonomy (NCBI): domain Eukaryota; kingdom Metazoa; phylum Arthropoda; class Insecta; order Coleoptera; family Chrysomelidae; genus Galerucella; species Galerucella calmariensis. The sequence continues at coordinate 51,639 of CAJUYG010000520.1, read as the reverse complement.
AGGAGCCTTTGAAAAAATGGCTAAAATCAAATATTAAAAATGTTTATCAAGGTCATGTCATAGCAAACGCAACCTCAAAATTAAACCATTAAACGTCAAAAAGAACCTTGTGATTGAAAAGGTCGTTTCTATACATTTTTTAAAAGTAGTTACTTGTTAATTTCCAAAATAAAAATGGCTTCGTCACTTACAAAAAAATTAATAGATCAATTAAAATCTGCAGAATTCAGGAATTATTTAATGAGGTGAGTAATATTTTCTTTAATCATATAAGTTTTAAAAATACCTTATGTTCAAAGCACCCATTTCTGGGGCCCTGTAGCCAATTGGGGTATACCGATAGCAGCTATATCAGATTTTAGAAAAGATCCTAAATTTATAAGTCCGGTAATGACAGTGGGTAAGTATGTACCATTCAAATTTTAGTTATTAGACTTTGATAAAAACCTTGAAATTATATTATTTTTAAACTAAAGTTCATGGAAACAAAACAATTCAACCTTCAATAATTAGCTTGGTTTTATGCATTTTTTAAACTAGGAACAATACATGCAAAATTGATAAATATGAAATAAAAAAATAATAGTCTGGAAGATATAATTACCTGATTTGACATTTTTTTCTCCTGATGTAAAAATTTCCTCTTTTCCAGCACTGTGTTTTTATTCAGCAATTTTTATGCGATTTGCTTGGAAAGTTAAACCACAGAATATGTTATTGTTTGCATGCCATTTTACGAATGAAGGAGCTCAGTTAGTACAGTTAACTAGATGTGTAAATCACAAATTAAGCCAAGATAATAAACCAGTAGACACCTCAAATATACAAGAATCCACAGTAACAAAGAAACCTGAATAGGTAGTTAATAAAATTGTTATTATACAAATTTGTGAGGTTTATAAAAAATGTGATCTAAAAAGTGTATTAATCTTTATAAAGGGCATAATATTAGTGCTGATGAGCAAAATTGTGAAAGAAAAATTAGTTTTATTTATTAATGAATGTATATAGTACTTTTTATAATTAGAGAAAAATCATACAATTGGTTTATACTTTAAAAAAAGTAGTTCTAATTACATTTTCGTAAAAATTTTATTGTTTCTTTTAAATGTGATTGATCGATCTAAGTGCTAATTTTTAACACCACAAAATTTCTCAAAGTAGAGTGTACATAACTTATATTATGAATGTAAGATGATACACTGCCAGCTCAAACATCTATCCTCTGTGCCTAATTTCCATTTTTTGTAAATACTTTTATTGTTGTGTTATTCGAAAATATATTTATTTTTATTTTAACTATTTATTTGCCTCGTATTTCAAAAGACAGTTCCATTCCTATCGCCACAGAATACACCATCCCAAGAAGAAGCGAAGCTTGTGCTATTTTACAATTCATTTTCTGAGTGCGCATGTCTGACAGTTGCCATTTTAAGCCCGTTATCTGTCAATGACATGTGATTTTATTGTTTACCATAGAATTTCCTTTGTTGTATACTTTTTGATTATTTACATATTTTTTTGTGTTTTGAACGATAAAATTTGTTTACAAAATTACATTTATTAGTTATGGCGCCAAAAACTTGTGCAATTCGTGGCTGTCATTCAAGTGATGGATGATAATGATTGAGAAACACAACAAAACTTCGATATTTATGAAGAAAAGTGTATTGTCGCTTCTTTTTTATAACTTCGTTGTCACAGATATCAGTACATTTTCTCTGGGTGTAAAATTTAATTCAGAATCTGGTGAAGTGTAACTTATATAAATATATAATCTATTATTATTGTATTGGTTTTTAGACTCACCCTATCCTACATATGGTGCTACATAAAAACATACTTACACATATAATTTCGATAACATTATAGAAAATAAGAATCATTTTGTGGAACAATAGCTCATTATTTTTAATAATTGATGGTACCTACTCCAAAAACAGAAGCTAAAACTTATATTTATATATTATTATAATATTTGTTAAGCTGTTGAAATAACTTAAACAATTTATAAATTGTGTTGAACAAATAAAACTTTGTCGAAACAAGCCATAAAAATGAACAATCATCATTTGATATTCTTTGGTTTCACTTTTTTGCGTGTAGTTAAGATTTAATTTACATTTTTTGAACAATTTTTCAGTGTAAATTGATCCGTTATCTGTCAACGTCAGTTTTAAGGTCACGAAATTTTGTCCTCAAAGGATTTACGCCGTCTTTCGTTTCTTGTTTGGCTGGTGTATTCTGTGCTATCGCCAACCACAGACAAACGACATACTGTCAATACAAATGGATTTTCGGTGCGGTGAGAGTGTAGTGCAGAGTTTAGTCACGTGCTGATGGTGTAAGCATAAGCATGGAGTAGGGATACGAAACTATCGATAGTTGGGCCCATCGATTGTTATCGATAGTCTGCTCATTAACCATCGATAATTATCGATAGTTTCGAAAGTTTAATATTTTAAATAAATGTTGGATTTTGGAATTACCAAAAAAACGAAAAGATTTATCTCTTATTTTAATTAGCTAACAACCACGCATTTTTAGTGACAAATATCAAATTATCGACATATTTGGTTTTAATTCTTGATCTTCTTTCATTTATAATTAGGCCTGCGGAGCTGAAGTTTCTTTCTGACTCAACTGAAGATCCTGGCGTGCATAAATACTTAACCGCTAACTCTTGCATAGGATTTAGTTCACCATTATTGACCTATAAACACAGCAACATTAATTTCTAGACCATTTAAATGAAATAGAAAAGTTACCTTCCAATAGAGTAGCGGATCACCATCTTCAGGAAGATTTTGTCTTTCTAAGTATTGTCTTTTTATTATTATTGTATCAACAATGTGATTTCTTGATTTTTGCTGATTTTTTTCATGCATAAATCCGAAAAGACCGCTTTTTGGGGAGTTGGTTGAAACACTTGCTTCATTTCCATGATTATTTTTCAAATCCCTTATTAAATGACTCATTTCTTGATCCAGGAAACAGGAGGCCTGATTAGCATTTTCTGCACTTCGGAACCCATCTTTTTTCCATCTTGGATCTAAAATTGTGCTAATTCTGGTAATTGTTCTGGATTCATAGGAAAACAATCGATTTCTAGTTGAATCAATCAACCCTTGACAAAACAATTTGCCAAGGTTTGTAGACATATTAGCAGTATTTAAGAAATTATAAATACCATAGGATATAGGAATAATTAATGATACAGTCACATATTTACTACCGCCAATTTTTTCTGTGGCATCATCAAATATAGAAAGACATTTTTCTAAGTCTTTTAATATTTCAATGTCATCTGCAGTCAATGGAGTGGGTGCATTTTTTAGTTTTAGTAGTGTGGAGTTAAGGGCATTGGAAGTTAATAAGATTCTTTTTATCATTTGAAAACAGCTGTTCCATCGTGTTGTCACTTCTTGGATTAATTTGTAAGGAGTTTTATTTTCGTCAATAGTACCTCTCCATAAAATTTTCTGTTCCTCTTTAAATTTAGTTGTAGCCAGATTGCTGCTTTTAAAAAATGTAACAATATCTTTGCACTTCTTTAAAATTGGTTGTATTTCTGAGTTTTTAAAGTTTTCCTGCACTGCTAAATTCATTGTATGTGTGAAACAAGGTAAGTGTTTTTTTTTTAATAACTCACAGGCTTTTGTCATATTTGCAGCGTTATCTGTAACTATGCAGGTCACTTTGTCGAATAAATCCCATTTCTCACATACTTCTTTGATGTTTTTTGCAATATTTTCTGAAGTATGAGATTCATCAGTTTTTTTAGTAGCTAATATTACTCTTCTAAGGGTGAAATTGAAATCAATGAAATGGCAAGATACACAAATGTAAGCTTCATTTGCTGTAGATGTCCAGATATCAGTAGTCAACGAAACATATTTTATATTATCTAAATGTTTTCTTAGCGCTTCAGAAGTTTTTACATATAGTTCTGATAAAAGCTTATTCTTTATTGTATCTGGACTTGGAAGGACATATTTTGGATCTAGTAACTGAACAAATTTTATAAAACCTTCATCTTTTACAATTGTGAACGGTTGATAGTCTTGAGCAATCATCATAACAAGAGCTTGATCTATGACCTTTTTTCTTTGAGAGTTATTATCATATTGCAGTGTTCTCCGGAAATAAGGACTGATTGATCGACCACTGGATCGAGTTGAAGAATCTTCAGATATTGAACTTCTCTCTTCAATTTGAGTGTCACCATAACCTAAAATTTATTTTTGAATACTTGAATAATTATGTTGATGTTGATACCTACCTTGCTCGAATGATTTGGATATCAAAAGTGAAGGATGAAACCTTTTTAAATGATCAGAGAGATTGCTGGTATTTCCACTAGTCTTATATTCTCTGCCACATTCACAACATTTAGCCAGCTTCTTGTCAGTGGACGCTTTAAAATATCTCCACACAGTAGATATTTTGTTTCTCTTTCTGCTCCTGTCTACTTCAGTTACTTCAGTTTGAGTATTATTAAGACTCGTACTAGTAGAAGTAGTGGGAACTGGTTCTCCAGGATCGACTTTTGAATTACTTTCATCCTCATCAGAACCACTATTGTTATCTAGAATGAAAAATTATATAGATATTTTTTTGTTGAAATGAACAAACTGTTTATTTTTGTAGCTATTTTTGAATACCGAAGAATATCGACTTACCTCTGGTTCGTTTCTTGTTGAAACTGGCAGATATATTCATATTCAAGAATTTTTTCATTATTTTAAATATTACAAAGTAAGCTGTGTAAAAACAAATACACAAAACACTATAATATGAAATATTATTATCCATACACACTTATTTAGTAGATACTTATTTCACAAATCGTATAACTAGACTTATTGCACAGTACAACTAAAATCTTATTTAAAAACATTGATTTAAAATTGAAACCTTAACACTTTAACACTTAACCACTATTCGCGGCTATTCTTCTTTTTGTGTTTTTTTATTAACCAAGTTAAGCTTCTTCTTGCCTCTTGCTATCTTCCATACTCTCTCGCTCACTCCACTTATGTATGCATACAGCCAATATCTCATTTAGTAAATTCAGCCAGACTCTACAGTAAAGATAGACTTTGATAAATTTAATCTTTGGGACTGTATGCTTAACTGGAGCTTATCGTATTCCATGTTCTAGTTTCTTGATTACTATCGATAGTTTTCGATAGTCTCAATATTTTATCGATACTATCGATAGTACTATCGATAGTTTCGTATCCCTAGCATGGAGTGATCAGCGTGTAACACCACCATTTTGTACCGAGTAAACAGTGTCTCACCATGCTTACACCATTCGGCATTCATACCCCAAAGTATTGCTAAACGCAATAATAGTGAGCACTATATTATCTCTGACCAAGTGCCAAAAGTGTTGACATCTTTTACCATTCCGAACTCAGTGCTGGGACTCTGCGCACTATCGAATTCTACTATCGGCTCTATTCTACACGACTTGTCGACTTTCAAATTTGTGACAATATACACAAAAGACAATAAAAATAGCAAAACAAGCTGCAATCGGCTTTGACATTAGAAACATAAAAGTTATTATGGGGTTATCCACGTCGAAAAATTTAATTATCACAAAAATGTAGCATAGCCACAGTGAGAACTGAGAAATGTTTACATAAAAGCTACAAACCGATGGTAATGTCAGAAATAAAAGAAGAGTTGTCGACAGAGTGAGATTTTTGACTGCTGTCACAGAGTACACGGTGTACTCTGTGGACTGGAATATGCGACCGGAGTCTCAGCACTGCTCCTGTATCATAGACAACACCCCTGTATTTCAAAAGACAGTTACGACATGTCAATGAGTCTTTGAATCATAGAAATAAAAATAGACGGTAGAAAAACATCGATATCAAAATCTAGGAAAATGAATGACATGTCAAACGATAAGTTCAATGCGCACAATCACCACTACGTTAAATCTTCCATATATAGACCATAGATAACTTATTGTTTTAGATATTAACGGAATTAGTTGAGAATTTTCGAGGATAGGGTGGATAAAATAAACAAAAACACTTTTCCTAGTCATTATAATTTGATTCCGATAAATATCAGTACACTAAACCAGATATATTATATATATAAATTAATCTATAAGTTACAAACGTAAATCCTTCAATAAAACGTAATTAAATAAAAAAAAATAAGCTAGTTAATGTCCTGAAACAACCGGTACAAATATAAATGGAAAACCTTTAGTTTGTAGTGGGTTCGATGGTCTCCCCTCCGCGGATCTGTCCCCAACCGATGAGACGCCAATGCTTTTCAACACGTCTACTGAGGGCAATCTTCTCTCCCGTTTCAGTACAAACTGGATTCGTCAAAGCGATCTTGCACAAATCAGCTTTGGTAGCAACTACTCGACCTCCTGTACTTAGAGAACCGATGTTAACCAGAAGCACCTCGCTTTTGGTCAACCTTTGGACTTTCGCTCCTTTTTTATCCCCTTCGGTACGGACTCCAAGCAAACGTTTTAAAAGATAATAACTCACCTGGGAACAGAAAAAGTTTTAAATACATTTTTACTTGGATTAAAGTAATTACCTCGAGTTCGGTAAAGATGCTGGGCAAAGCACCGACAGCTCCTAAAACTTGACCAACAAGTCGATCAGCCCTGCATAGAGTCGGTTCGATTTTAGTACCGACTCCAATTAATCCACCAGGAACTGCGAATTGAAGTTCATTTTGTTCCGTATACAAAGATACTATTCGGGAAAAGATCGGACGGCACGCTAACTTTCCCTCGGAATCTTTACTGACCAAACCGGGTCTAACTTCGATTTCTTGTCCGACTTTCAACACCCCTCGTAAAATACTTCCCCCAGCCACTCCTCCCTTTAAATCGTTCACTTCGCATCCGGGTTTATTGACATCGAAAGATCTAATTACGATCAAGCGTGGTTCGGAGGTGAAGTCTCGCATCGGAATCGGAATTTTCTTAGTTATATATTCGCACAAAACCTCAATGTTATATTTAAGCTGGGCAGAAATAGGAATGATCGGAGCACCTTCAGCTACCGTCCCTTGCACAAACTTAACAATTTGTTCGTGTTGCTCCTTAGCCTGTCCTTCTTTAACAAGATCAATTTTATTTTGAAGTATAAGAATGTGTTTTAATTTCATAATTTCTATAGCGGCTAAATGTTCGCTGGTTTGTGGTTGAGGACAAGATTCGTTACCTAACAAAGGAATTTAGTTGAAAAAATCAGTTATTGAGGAAATGAGATGTCTTACCAGCGATAAGTAGTAATGCTGCGTCCATTACGGCGGCTCCGTTAAGCATGGTGGCCATAAGAATGTCGTGACCGGGGCAGTCGACGAAACTAACATGTCTCACTAATTGGAACCTGCCGGAACAAGCGGGACGTAAACAGGGGAAGCTGTCGTCTTTAGATGAACTACCGGATATAAAACAGGCTGGTCTTGGACATTTTGGATTGTCGCATTTGTAGATTTTTGCATTGGCATAACCTAAAAAAATGGAATTTTTTGTTATTATAGGTTTGTTCCCATAGCAAGCTCCTAACTGTTATAGACACATTGAGTCTGCGCAGTATCAGAGTTCAGGATCAGCTGGAACGCTTTTTTGATACTGCGCAGAGTCAATATGTCCATAACAGTTAGAAACTAGTATCTTGTATCAGAGTTCAGGCTCTGCTGGAACGCTTTTTTGATACTGCGCAGACTCAATATGTCTGTAACAGTTAGGAACTTGCTGCGAGAACAAACCTTATGGATAATTCCAAAACACCTGACTTTGACAGGTCGGTCATATTGTACTAGGTCCGATCAGTTAAAGCTTGTGAAAAAAATATATATTGTCTCTTGCATTCCACACTTGTCGCCATCAGGCCCCCAAGAACTTAACTTGAATCTTCGATTGCACTAAGCTCAAGTTCAGTTACTTGACGTTAGACGATCACTATACCTTGTTTTTAAACTAGGAGCATTTTAAGAAACCTCAATCACACCACTAAAAGTTACTAGATTAAGAGGGTGTTCCGAAAGGGTAGTCTTCAGACTTTAAATGTATTATATTGCTTGCAGGTGTCGTGTCCAATGAGCGATCAATGCAAGTCTACAATTTGAATCATCATTGGCCACAGGCCATGGCGAAAGTTGTAACCAAATGTCTCATTATTGTGAACAAAATGTAAGGTTATCATCTAAGTCTCTAAGTAATTCATGTCAAATTGGATGATATAAATATGCACAAAAAAGCTACTGTATGTTCAAATTATTCTCTATTCACACGAACTAGAAGTCAACAAGGTTTTGATGTAGAAATATTTACAATAATTAGATTTTACTTGGAAATTAATATTATTAACAAGAAAAAACAAGCATAGATTATGTTTATCAAACTGAATAAATAATAAAAATAGTACTTAACTGGGTTGGAATATAATAGTTAGTTAAAAATAAAACAACAAACGTGAAAAACATGTACCTAATAAAGATTGAGGTTATAATATTTTCATCTAAACACAAAACTGACAAATATCGTTTTCAGTTGTATCAAAAAAGCTTGTGTAAAACAGGCGGCAATTTAATAAATCACTAGGCTACAGAAATGCCAACTTAAATTCAAATCGCTCTTCTTAGTTCAACAACAAAGTATAGGTTTATATGAGTTCCCAATTTTTTTTATTTGTCTATTAATTATTGTACCAAAAAATGTTGTATCTTCAATTTTGGTGAATTAATAATGGAATTTTTGACAATCAAACTATTTTTCAATATTTATTTCTTTAATTTAACAATAGGAAAATATAATTCCTAACATATTCAACTAAATGTAAACCTAAATATATAATATATGTACAACTTGACAAATATATCACAACATTTAAATTTTCTAATAATACTCTTGTACCATGGTATGCTACAAGGAAAAATTCACAAGGTGCAGTACAATATGGTGGGAGAACCCAAAAACTCACCAAAACAATGACAAGTGACACTGAAGGTCTGTTCTCACAATCATCACAGACAGTCCTTGCGCCGAATCCGGATTGTCAAAGACTGTGGTTGATGCTTGTGAGAACAGACCTTGAGAGGTGTCCCAACATACACTGCCACCTGAATGGAAGACTAAAAAAGCTCAGAAATTGAGAAGAAGTAATGTGGAGACTACTGATTCCCAGAGCATAACATCTGGAAGACTATTGGATATGTGAGGAAGACTTGCTTAAGCCAAACTTTGGAAATATCCTGAAATTCCTTCAAGGATGAATTTGGGAACTGAATAGATATTTTTGGTGAATGTTCACCTCAAAAACATACTTAGGTACCTCATACATCATGGTATCTTTGACAAGTTGTAAGTTAAAGTGTTTAAAACATTTTTTTTGTCATGTAGTGTCTGATAACTTGGAGAATTGATTGTCAAGTTGGAAGTATTAAAAGTAACTCAGCATGATAAAAACTTAACAAACCTAAATCACTAAGTTATAAGACAACTACTGTAC
>CAJUYG010000520.1:25963-41727 GCA_910591675.1 Galerucella calmariensis | reverse complement strand
TTATGCGTCGATCCACATAACCTCTGTCTAGGTTTATCTGCGCACATATATTTTGTAAATTGGCCGAAAGACCTCGGGTCGATGGTCTGTTGATGCTTTAGTGTCAATAAAGTATACTTCTCTCTCTCTCACCCTGTATCTCGGTTATAAAGTGCAGAAGACACATTAAATATAGGTTTTTGGAAGCACCAAAGTGAACCCCATCCATAGTAAAAGTTTCCCTTTCCCAATGAAACACCCTGTATCTTACCTTCAATTAAAAATAAAATAAAATTTATAAAAGAGTTTATCTAAACTAGACGATATGTTGGTAAATTAATTACATTTAAAAAGCATAATCATCTTTATATTCCCGTCTCCGCTAAAATAAGTACCTCCTACACGAATCCGCTTCGCACTTACAAATATTTCTACCTTGCGTAAGCACCTGCAGTTTATCGGGAGTGTGCAAGAACCTCGCCTTTTCCGGAGTAGTAGGAACTACGGGGTCAATGTTCATCATATAATCGAAAGTAATCTCTTCATCTCGCTGAATTTCTCTAAGAGCAAACAACGCCAACCGAGGTAAATTGGGGTCGTGGCAGTTTATCCAAACCGCATAAACACCGAGATTCGGATCACAAGAATGATTTATAAAATGCGAGATATTTCCGAATTTCGCAGCGTCCACCGTATAAGGATTGTCTTTCGAATTATAATCCAAGTCGAATAAATAAGTTCTTCCTTCTTCATCGTAAGTACGTCCTCTTATTTCAGCTTCTTCGTGCGTAATTACTTCTCCGACATATTCACAAACGAATTCACCGCAGTGGATTTTCCTCAGAGCTTTCACACCCCAACCGCATCCGTTTAGAGTTCGGAAGATACACAGAGGCACTTTACGGCCGTTTTGCACGACTCTATTCCGACAATTTTCGTCACATTTACATTTTTTATTGCATTCGTATATGGCTACGCCCGGGTTCACGTTGATTCTTCTTCGACCTTTTTTGTAAGTGTAACCGTTGAAGGGTTGCCGGCCGCAGCAATTTTTTATTCTCGGTCCGCATTCGTCACAATCACAACCTTTTTCTGGAGTGGATGATATTACCAAGCCTTGCGTTGGTACGTTTTCGTTGATGTAAGTGAAAGCTTCGGGAGGGGATTCCAAATCTACTGTATTTTCTACGGTAATTATGGCTTCTCCTTTGTCCAAGGCGTTGATATTTTCCTCCCATGCTATTAGCTTTTTTAATTGTATTTCTCTCTTCAACACCAATTGGTAGAGTAAGATAGCACTTTTGCCTTCTTCTAATTTGTGTGTATGTCTTTCTTTCGGTGGGGTGGCGATTAGCCTTAATAATTTCTCTTGTAGATCTAGTTTAGCTGGTATAATATCGAGATTCGTTATTTTTAAAACTTCCACTAAATGTTGATCACTTAAAATGTTGGAAATATTTAATTTTTCGCAAAGTGTATCGAGTACTTGAGATCCTAAGCTTTTCGCTAAAAATTGGGTTAAGACTAATGGACAGTGTCTTAAATGATCTAGAGGTTCCCAAGTGCTCTGTTCTTTTGGATATCCTTTCCATTTTACGCGAAACATTAAAGTCTTGGTGGAAACTTCATACTCCTGTGCTAAAATCTCTTCTACTTCAAACTCCCTCTTATAAGTTTTATTTTCTTTGTTAGGCCTAACCCTTCTCAATTTCTCAAACTTCCTTTTGACTCCTCTCGGTTCTTCTTTATAATTTTTACAGTATTCTAAAGCTCGGTTTAAATCTACTTTTTTTCCTCTCAGAGTTTTGGGCCATGTGATGATCTTACCACTTTTATCGAACTGGAGTTGATCTACAATAGTAAATCATGAAATTTAGTCTATTTTTTTTATCAATATAAGTATATCAAAAGTTACAGCGAAAAGATACTTTCAGTTCGATGCAAAGGGTTCATCACAAAACTCAAAAACTACTGAAAGAAAATCTTGGAAATTAGTACCAAAACCTGGTAAATGAAAATATCAACATTTTTGGTAAAACAATATTACTAAAAATAGACTCCAAGGAAACGTTCATTCGTATTTTATCTATGAAAACTAAACAAATGTTTTGTTGCTGGTTTTCAAGTTATTTTAAAAATGTTTAGGTAATATCACATCTTAGGATAAAATTTTTTATCTATGCCTGTATATTTAACCAAAATTACCATTTTGTGAATGCATATGAAGCTAAAAGTATCTTAAATTAGAAAAAGCAAGCTAAAACCTGCAACTATTAACAAAAACCCTCCTCGTTTATAATAAGCAACTTTGAATTTTTTACATAATATGTAATTATCTAAATTCCAAAACTTACCCAACTTTATGGTAATATTTCTTTCCAATTCATTTTTAAACCTAACAGTTTGTACCCCAGAAATTGCTTTAACTACTGTTGATTTACCATGGGCTACATGTCCAATTGTACCAATATTAATCGTGGCCTGTCTACTAATAACCTCTGGGGATAATGCTGTTAACCTTTTAACATCCTAGAAGCAAATAAACAAAATTGGTACATTTTATATATTAGGGAGTTATCCAAAGCTTGTTTTCAATGTTTTGGGAACTAGTATCACAAACCAGATGTAGCAAGAGGTTAAAGTGAGGTTAGAAACATCTTTGTTTAATTCCGGATCGATCGGAAATTAATATAATGATATAAAAGAATTAGTATTATTACCAATTTAGATAAATCTTGTTTGTGTAAATTTGGTTGACCTGTAGTCACGCCAGCACTTTCTGAAGACGCCATGATGCAATCCAAGAACTTTAGCCGTTGTCATAAGAGGCGGCAAAACAATGACAGCTGACATTTGGTGGCAGATACATGTCATAAATTACCAACGTAATCGAACAAAAATCCCTCTTGTCATAAAACCTACATAGGCAATCATTATTACAGATTAGTGGTGAGCGATATCGTGATTTTTAAATCACAATGTTAATTGCTACTGTGATTTTTTGATATCAGTGATTTTAAAGCGTGACGACTTTCACAATGGACGAGTTCTATACAAGGGAAGTGCTGCCAACATAACGGGCAAAAAAATACTGAAAAGGTTAGTCGCATAAGGAAGTGGTTTTTTCGACCAATTTTTGGTTTTTCTTATATATTTTGAGTCCCTCTACCACCCATGCTGTACCCGAAAAGTTTGGAGGTCTTTTTAGTTTGGGGTATTTTGCACCTTACAGTTGACCGAAAACGAATGTCAATTGTCAGCTGTCAACACACTGCTTTACTTTGTTTCGTTTGGCTTGGTTTTGCTTGCTTGTGTTTCTGGTATATTGGATACTAATTTTTATTCTAAATCTGTTAGTGATTTGTGATACTCTGATCTGCTTTTATTATTGCAAATATCCTCGAGAAGAGTTATTAGAAATTCTATAGCCTATCTTTAGTCTAGTATTAGTTTACTATTAGACATGGATTCTGTAGTGCTTTTACCGTCAGATGTTCCTGGGGCAATGTTACAAGAAAATGTACGTTTGGAGGACCATTCTGTCAAGGAATTGAAAAGGTGGTTGGAGTGCAGATCCCTCAAACAAACTGGGTCGAAGGATGAACTTATTAAGAGGTATGTTGAATTGCTGAAACTACTTCATTATTCTTATATTTGAATTTTTCAGAATTAACGACTGCATTGATAATGGGGGAATAAACAAGATGTTTCTAGGCATCGACCAAGGAAAATGGTATGACATGAAGAGAAATATTATTCAAATTCCAACTTCATACAAGGGTACGTTTGATGTATTCCAAGAAAATTTGAAGTGGTCAAGATTTCCATCACGCCCCTTGCCTCAGTATTTCAATAAAGGCCATATATTTACTTATATAGTGGATGAAAATATTGAAAGCGAAAATCCAGAAGTTGTTGAAAGGGATAACAATTCAATAGTAACAGTAAAGCCATTTAGAAGAGGTTCACAATATGTAGACAGTGACCACCTGAGCCAAATTTATGATTCACTTATTAAATGCTACTATTATTGTAAGTGTAAATGTCAAGCATCATTTGACAAAAAAATTAAACATGATGTTATAATATGCGTAAATAACATATCTGGAGCTGTTGTTCAAGGTAAATGTGATTGCAAACAGTCTGCAATGGGCAAGTGCAGCCATATTACTGCATTATTATTATTTTTAACAAAGTATATAGAAGAACATGGTCATGTGCCTGTAGCTTCTACAAGTAAGCCATGTGAATGGGGACAAGGCTCCAATAAAAGGGAACCAGGACCAGTGTCTACTCATATTTATCCCATAAAGCGGTATAAACCTGCAGAAAGATGTGTTTATAATCCACTTCCAACTAATTATTGTAGAAATCTTGACATGAATGCTTTTTTAGTGAACATTCAAAACGGGAGTGAAGAAACCATGTTTGAAACATTATTTTCAATTAAATATAAAGAATTTGAATTTAGCCTCAATGAACTTGAGGTAATACAAAAACAAACCAAAATATTTATCGATAATATGAATATTTTTTTAAACGGTTATACCAATCAATTGGTTCAATTACCTGGCTCTTTCCCTCAAGGTAGTCATAAATGGATATACTGGAGAACCTATTTTATAACATCATCCAATGTCCATATTGTTTGTGGTTTAAAAAGTGTCCAGGCAAAAAAAAACTTTCTACTTAAAAATTTATGGCTTCAAACGAAACCAGTTTGTACTACTGCGATGCAGTATGGAAAAAAAAATGAATCCATTGCAAGAAAAAAATATAATTCTTACATTAACGCAAGCCAAAAAATAGAAGAATGTGGACTTGTTGTTAATAAACTTTTTCCTTTCTTAGCAACAAGTATAGATGGGTTAGTTAGGAATAGTGATGGGTCAATTGACCACATTTTTGAAATTAAATGTCCAAAAGTCTTGGAAAAATGCAAAAATATTGTAAACTTTGACACATTTCTCACAAAAAGCCAATTAAATAATTTCTGCCTGTTTAAAATAAATGATAAAATATTTTTAAAGCCAAATCATCCATATCTTTATCAAATATTAGTCTCATTATTAATATTTGATATTGATTATTGTAATTTGATCATTTGGAATCCAAGTGGGATACTCATAGTTCCTGTAAAACGTGAAAACTATTCTGATACAATAAGGCTTATAATCGACAAAACTAAAAATTTTCATGAAAATGTATTTGTTCCAGAAATGTTTGCCATGAAAGTTGTTCGGGGGCTAAGTCCTATCTGTTTGGGTTAAAAGTTGAATTTTCTTTAAATATAATATTTAAACAATTTTTAGTACAGAGTAGCAGTCTATCATTAATGACTTATTAATTTTCAATTGATAAACTTGTAATTGTGTATTAAATCCTGTTTGTGATTAAACTTGTAAAAGCTAACATGTGTTTATAGAGTGATGTTTTTATCTTTTGTATTTCTAATTTAACTAGATAAATAAAATAAAGTGTTAACAGAAACAAAATGCTTTAATTACACCTTCAATTATTGGTATTGTATAAAATTCTACAGTGATTTGGTATGTTTTTTTTGTGTTATCAATATTTATATATATATATATATTATCTTAAAACCCTTCTACCACTAATTTGGTAAGGTAATATTCCAAAAAGTTGCATAAACTACAAAATATGTTATCAAACAATTTTTCAAATACAAATCTTTATTTAACCAAAGGTTTTTCAAAATTTACAAGAAAGCACACAATACTGAAAATATTTGATATTATTGGTAACATAGTAATAGGACAACGGTTACTTAATATTCTATATAATTTAATCCTACGAATGGCACGTTCAACATGAACTCTGGATTTGGCAATTTTCTTAGTCAGACGTTCTTCTTCTGCTGTCAGTTTATCCCTTTTCAAAAGAAATGGTGGAGTGATCACTTTAATTTTAAGTTCATTCGCTAAATCTTGAAGTAGGAAGCCTCTATCTGCTAATAAACAGTCATTTTCTTGCAGAAAGTTCCTTATGTCACACTGTGCA
This sequence comes from Galerucella calmariensis, assembly GCA_910591675.1. Taxonomy (NCBI): domain Eukaryota; kingdom Metazoa; phylum Arthropoda; class Insecta; order Coleoptera; family Chrysomelidae; genus Galerucella; species Galerucella calmariensis. The sequence continues at coordinate 35,727 of CAJUYG010000520.1, read as the reverse complement.
AATAGTTCACTATCAGATATAGAGCCTTCAAATCCTTCACTGCAGTATATTATGGCACCACTAACTGCAATTACAACTAGAAATTTAATTGTGTTGGTGTGCTTGTAACTGGAGTAAGTATTTCCTTGCTGCCTGAAGTTTCTTGCCATTTGCAATGATATCTCGGTAGCATCCATAACCCCAAGAATTTTATCCTCAAAATATTTGAAACAATAAGGAATGTCCTTAATATTTCTAGATGCTAGTAATAAATCACCTCTTAGTCCAATGATTTGGTGGTACATAAATTGAACCCAGGTAAAAAATATCACTGATATGTATGATTTGTTTGTATTACAAAAAAATGTCAATTCCTGTAAAGTGTATCCTCGTCTCAATCTTACTAGCACCAAACATAACTTGTCTCTATTGGAAAATTTTGAATAGAAATTCTTCCTAACTCTAAGCTGCCTTTTATATTTGAATTGGTATTTTAAGTCATTCATTACATTTTCATCTAAGAATGAGTATAGCGCTTCAAAATGTGAAGGGTTGAGTCCAGTAAAGTATCTAAACATGGCAGTATTTCTTTTCAGGTTTTTGTATGAAAAATAGTTTTCCTGATAGGAGTATTTTTGTCCACAGCGAAGTTTTGAATAGACTTGTACAATCTTCTGTTTCGTATTTGGTATCCTTTTTTTCAGTTTAGTGTGTGGTTGCATTACACTCGGCATTACATTATTGGTAGAACTATAGCTGTGTTCCAAAATACTTGTAATAGGTGTAATTGGAGATGAACTGTCAGAAAATTGATCATCAACAACCATTGGAATATCTGATACAGTAGGAAGTTCTTGTAGACTCGGTTGAGTCAACCCTGCATTTACTTCAGCGTCAGTAGACCCTACATTACAATAGGGTTTTGGATCTACACAATTTTTATCAAAATGTTCACTACATATGTAAGTGGTTTTGTTGATTGTGTCAAAATTCAGATTTTGGTTGCCACACAACTCAATCCATTTGAGGCATCTGCTGGGACATCTCTTGGGTTTGGGAAACGGAATAAACTTAATGGCATTCCGTCTTCGTCCTCTAACCAAAACTCTTGTATTATTTTTACAATTTTGATATGCACAACGCTTCATCGCAATTTGTAAAGTATAATCACAACGAAGATACAAATGAGGATGGACTAACTCTTCTCGAGGATATTTGCAATAATAAAAGCAGATCAGAGTCTCACAAATCACAAACAAAGGTAGAATAAAAATCAGTATCCAAATACCAGAACACAAAACCAGAAACACTAGCAAAAGAAGCAAAGCCAAACAAAGCAAATATTTATTGACACTGTTGACAGACAGCTGACATTAGTTTTTCGTTAACTCGTCAAAAATGTCAAAATACCCCAAACCAAAAAGACCTCCAAACTTTTCGGGTACAGCATGGGTGGTAGAGGGACTCAAAATATATAAGAAAAACCAAAAATTGGTCGAAAATACCACTTCCTTATGCGACTAACCTTTTCAGTATTTTTTTGCTCGTTATGTTGGCAGCACTTCCCTTGTATAGAACTCGTCCATTTTATTTTTAGTATGGCATTGCTACTGTATATACATATTGCGATCGTGGCAGGAGGCGTGACTCGGTTCGGGTAAGGTAAATGGACAGAAGGGACAAACTGGTATACAGTGAAGTTGAACAAAAATGAAATATTTTATATTCTTTAAATAGTAAATTTCAGGTACAAGGTATTACATGTTTATCAACTGAAAAAAAAATTATACTAATCGTTTATGGTGATATGCAATTAAAAACGTGATTTTTTAACAGACAGAAGACGATAGGAAACACGGCTCGGTGTTCTAGTCGTGATTCGTGAATTCTATGTATCAGCTACTAAATCACAGTTCGTGATATCTCGCTCACCCACCACTACTTTTGTCATAAAACCTATATAGGCAACCATTTTTACAGATAAATAACTTTTTATTATTTACCAAAGTTGAAGAAAGCAAACTCAAGTTTGCACTTTGCTAGCGTCCTTTTACTTATAGTATTTCCTCCAGTTTACCGGTGAATATGAAAGAAAAAAATAGTGAAAAAACTAAATCTACTTCTAAAGAAGAGCTATCTAACCACGAAGATGATTCTGGAGACGAAGGGGTAAGTAAAATATAACGTTTCGGTCGATTGATAGTTGAATATTGTTGTCAACTTTTAGGACGAAACTTCCAGTGTAGGCAGTACTTCCACTACTGACAATACTTCTCGAAGTGCCACACCAACAAACAGATTAAGAAAAGGACGTCGTGGTAAAAAACGCTTAAGTAATACACCAAAAATTCTAAAACCCATCTACACATTTTCGTAAGTTTCAGAATCTACAAACAAACATTGTTTACTTTATTATTTGTTACATTGTAGATGCAGTATTAAAGAGGATCATGGACAACCTTTGTTTGGAGCACAATTCAATCACCATCTTAAAGAAGGCCAACCTTTAGTCTTTGCAGCTGTTGGTAGTAACCGAGTAACAATTTATGAATGCCCTGAAAGAACTGGTATTAAATTATTACAGTGCTACGCAGATCCAGATGTAAGTTTAAACATTTTAATTATAGAGGTGTGTTTTTAATTAAAATTTTCAGTTGGATGAGAATTATTATACTTGTGCTTGGTCATACGATGAGGATGTAGGTAAACCTTTGTTAGCAGTAGCCGGATCTAGAGGTGTTATCCGTATACTTAACCTAACTACTATGAGCTGTATTAGACATTACATAGGACACGGACATGCTATAAACGAGCTGAAATTCCATCCAAAAGATCCAAATTTATTACTATCGGTTTCTAAAGATCATTCGTTAAGACTTTGGAATATTAAAACTGACATTTGCATTGCTATTTTCGGTGGGGTAGAAGGTCATAGAGATGAAGTTTTAAGCGCGGTAAATTATTTTATTTTTAATAGTTACAAGTGTTGAAATAATATATTTTAGGATTTTGATTTGAATGGTAATAGAATTATGTCTTGTGGGATGGATCATTCTTTGAAATTGTGGAGGTTAGACAAGGATATTATGCGGGAAACTATAAAAAATTCTTATACTTGGAATGCTTCTCGAAATTCGAGACCTTTTGATTGTTTAAAGGAAAATTTTCCAGATTTTTCCACGAGAGATATTCATAGGTAATTATTGGACGTTTTTATTCTAATTTTGTGTAAAAAAATCTATTTTAGGAATTATGTAGATTGTGTAAAATGGATAGGGGATTTTTTACTGAGCAAATCTTGTGAAAATTGCATTATCTGCTGGAAACCGGGTCGCTTAGAAGATGAAAATCTAAGAAAAGGCGAAACTAGTTCAACGATAATTCATAGATTCGATTATAAAGAATGCGAAATTTGGTTTGTCAGATTTGCTATGGATTATTGGCAAAAGGTAACTCCTAACCTAAAATTAATTGTTTTTTTTGTAAAACTGTTTCTTTTTAGATTCTAGCGTTGGGTAATCAAACGGGTAAAGTGTTTGTGTGGGATTTGGATGTTCCCGATCCAGCTCAGGCCAAGTGTTACACGTTACAACAAGCCCGATGTACTACAGCCATCAGACAAACGACTCTCAGTAGAAATTCTACGATCTTAATTTGCGTTTGCGATGATGGCACTATCTGGAGATGGGATAGAATATGAATATGATTAATTTAATTTTTTTTAAATACACTATTTTAATTAATCTGTTGACTTTGTTTTGACATAACCTCATTTATAAGTAGGGGTGGACAAAATAATCGATTATTAATCGATATACATTTGTAAAAATAATCGAACAATCTAAGAAGATCGATAAAGTGAACAATCTAAAATAATCGATTAATCGATATACATTTGTAAAAATAATCGATAATCGGAAATAATCGAACAATCTAAGAAGATCGAAGTGAACAATCTAAAATAATCGATTAATCGAAAATGTATATTTGGAAAAAATCGGTGGAACGAAAATAATCGAACAATCTAAAATAATCGATTAATCGAAATTAGCCAAATAATCCAATAATCGAAAATATCGAATATTTGGAAATTTTTCTCTTATTCTTTTGGGAATCAAACCACAATAATGTTTTTAACTAGTTAATCTTGACAACGGATACCGAAACGTCGAAATAAAAAACATTATTGTGGTTTGATTCCCAAAAGAATAAGAGAAAAAAGAACATATAATCCAAAATATCGAATATATAGAAAAAATCGGTGGATCGAAAAATCTAAGATGATCCATTAATCGAAAATAACCAAATAATCGAATATTTGGAAAAAATCGGTGGATCGGAAATAATCGATTGATCGGAAACACTCGATAAATCGAAAATAATCGGACAATCTAAAATATCGAATATTTAGAAAAAATCGGTGGATCGAACAATCTAAAATAATCGAAATTAGCCAAATAATCCAATAATCGAAAATATCGAATATTTGGAAAAAATCGGTGGATCGAAAATAATTGATTGATCGGAAACAATCGAACAATCTAAAATAACCATATAATCCAAAGATGATTGAACAATCGAAAATAATCCAATAATCGAATATTTGGAAAAATGGGTGGATCGAAAATAGGAAACACTCGATTAATCGAAAATAATCGGACAATCTAAAATAATCGAAAATATCGAATATTTGGGAAAAATCGGAGGATCGAAAATAATCGATTGATAGGAAACACTCGATTAATCGAACAATATAAGATGATCGATTAATCGAAAATAACCAAATAATCGATTGATGGGAAACACTCGATTAATCGAAGATTGATTCTTTTTCATAATTCTAGATAACGGTAGCTGGAAGTGGTGAAAATAAAATATAAAGTTTAGTTTGATTCACAAATTAAAACTGTACATTGTGGTATAAAATAAATGTTAATTTTTAGTTTTAAATGGGAATCTATTTTTCCATATCATTCCTGCTGCCATTATGAAGAAATTAGATCATTTCTTAGAGTATACTAAGAATAGATGATTTACACATTTTAACATGCATATTTATCATTTTTTGATACTTATTGATTCACATTAAAAGTAAATTATTTTCGATTAATCGATTATTTTCAATTATTCGATTATTTTACATAATCGATTATATTTTTTGATAATCGCCCAGCCCTATTTATAAGTAAAAGATATTTTAATAAACTAAACACTCGCTTTAATCAGAATAATAACTACATTCACAATTCATTAAAAATCCTAATTTGTTTTGTACTATCTTCGTCTAAGTTATTTTTGGAGGATCCGGTGGAGGAAGTTGTTTTTTAATATTTTTAATAATGTGAATTCTTGGTAAGCTCGGTCCGGCGAATTTTGCTTTCGTAGTTCTCAATTCTTGTGGTAAATAAATTTCAAAAACCCGAAAGTATTTCAATACATTCCCTAAAAGATCAAGTTTTATGACAAATATAGTTAACACACCCTATATATTTCAACTTACTTACTGTTCCTTCATCTAGAACGTACTGTACAGCGATTTTTTGAGCGTTATAATTTTTTGGATCACCTTGATACTTCGATATAAATTCCAATATATTTCCTAATGAAGTTTTACCTATAGGCATTTTCTCGGGATCTGGTTCTTTCATTCCATACAAAAAAGACTTAACTGGACTCCTATCAGTCGGGAGAGGTCTATTAGGATTCGGCTCTTGTTTGATATTCACATCGGGCTGTAATAAAATGTTTTATTTACCTATGAAAATATGTCATTTATTCTTGTTACATACATCTTGTGAAACTACAAAAATATTCTTCAAGTGTGCATCAAGTTTATCATTTTTCTTTAAACTGTCTTCAAATGCCTTTGGGTTTTCTGAAAATATAATATTAAATACTAAAATCTGCTCTTGTTTGTTATGGAAATTGTACAAAATAAGATTTTAAATTGAACCTTCTATCATTTGCTCAAAAACTTCTTGATCCCGTTTATATTTCGGGGCGGGCTTTGGTTTTGGTTGCGATATTACTTGATGTGCTCTGCTTTCTAAATTAAAGTTTTTAAAAGGATGTTTTATCGATGAAAAAACTTTCCCCATGATATAATTCTTTTTAGGTTATGTTGAAAGTTCTAATGTATTTTAAACATTCTTCTTCACTTTGATAAATTCTAATGATACCATGGAAACCGGCTGTTTTTTATTATAAACTATAGTGACAAGTAAATACGTTAATCACATCAATTATGATTTTTTTGTTTCTTTTAATAAATCCTCGGAAACCACGCCTCTTGCATACCTCGTCTCTTTAAAAATAAAATAAAAGGAGAAAGAACTACAGTAGTTTTTGTTCTAAAAAAACATGAAATATTTTCTGCCAGTGGCGTACAAAAGTAAATGTAATTGAACACCAATATATTAAGTTTTCTATAGCTAAAATTAGCCACTCTAAATACTAGACATATTTATATTCAAAGAATCTAATTCATTTCTTGTAGAAACAGTATTTTAATGAATCATGTATGACTCATGAATAGTTTAAAATCAATTTATAAATTAATTTGGTATTTAATATTTATTTGTTGCGTCTATGGCTTTGAATGTTGCCTGTTTTATGGAATGCAGAGAAGCATTACCAAGATAAGCCCGAAAAAATTACTAGATAAAAACAAGTTCATAATTGGATTTATAGAGGAAAAATTAACAAACGAATGGCATTAATTAAAATAAAATCACCTCATTTACTAGACTTTTTTTAAATTCTGTCTGGAATTGTTTTTAAATACATTTTATATAATGTTATTTTTAGTATTTATTTTTCTTATGTTGGCAGATTCTGGAATTTGACACTGAGTAAAATGGCTGACAACTGAACCCTAAACTCAATCCAATTTTCTTTGTTTTCATTACATTTTTTCTTGTTTTCGCGATTTAAAATTTTTTAAATGAATTTATTTCTCGATATACGTTGAAGGTGTAGTAGTTAAAAGTGTAATATGTAACCACAGTCTCCTTAAAATTGCAATAAAGTGAAGAAGTGCCCTCAAAATTCACCATATAGAATGAGATAGATTGACTTGACACTAAAATCTGTCATTCCAAAGACTGCAGCAGATACTTAAATATTTTTGCATATTGAAAAGGTAATTATTGCACGAAGCTTAAAGAATTGTTTGAAACTATCTGACCAAATCAAAAGTTGGAATATTGCTGAATCAAGCAAATCCTTTGGAATGTCCACTGGTATGCAGAATGAGACATCTCTTTGAAATTTGGCACATACTTTAATTGTAACAATGCATAAATACCACTTATATCGATAATCTTTTTATATACAATTTCCAATATAACAGCCACAGTGTCTAGTTTAATTTACCAACTCTAGCAGTAACAGGTAGTTTCTTTTTTATAAATTTTTTCCAGCTAGAACTAGTCATCATTTTAATAAAAGAATTAGTCAACAGAATACTATTTTATCATAATAATATATACTTGATACTTGATATACAATCTTATTTTATCTAAATATAATTTCAATGTTAATGTTAATTATATGATTTCATCAATACCAACTAAAAAAATGCCCTTTTTATATTAGTCATTATTCATTGTTAGATGTATAGAAAGAAGTATAGAAATATAGATAAAGGAGATATCAGCTATGACAAATTAATGTGTTTTACAAATTGATTGAAATTAATTATAGATTAGTTTATTATTGCAAGTTAAAATTTCAGTAAAAGAAGCTTCAACATTTAAATCTGCTGTAATACCAAAAATTCAACAGATCTATTTAACTTTTGTGTCAATGTAAAAGAGTTGTGAGCCTCGTGTGAGGCCCAGTATGGGCCAACAGCCCCGCATCCAAATCATCATGAATCCAAGCACACCAGCCCGTTCACCGGGCTATCACCAAAAAGCTATGGAAGAAATCCAAAATTCCTTAAGACCATTTGCAAAAAGCAGCAGCGAAGCAATGAGCTCTAGTGCGGCCAGCACTATATCCAGTTTCTCAGCAACTAGTGGGGTCAGTTCTCTAAGCTCCACATCTGGAGGAAACGTCAACGATAAAGACGTTATACAGTTGAGACAATTAGGATTTTCAGAGGTAAGTTGTTTAAATATTGTTGGATAATGTTTATTAAATGTTTATTATTTTATATTATTATTTTGGTGTTTAGTATGTCAATTACTACATTATGTGTCATTTTATCGTATTTTATTATAGTAATGGTGTATTTCTGATGTTTTTGTTTAAATTTTTAACTACAAACTAAATTGTATAGTTTTATACTTATCTTTATTTATAAATGTTTTCTACAATGTTTATTAACTAATAAATAAATAAAGAATTGTTTGTATAGGAATCTTCTGTACGAGCTCTACAACTTTACAGTGGTCGAGTAGATATCGCTCTAGATTACCTCAGCAAGCAATCAATCGATCCTTCTACAGGTCTAAAAACGACATCTCCTAGTTATACTAAACTTATGAGAAAACCTAGCATTGAACGTGAATTAGTGCTACGTGGAAGCCCTGCATTGGATAGTGGTGCTGGTAGTTCTCGTTCAGACAGTCCTAGGCTTATTGCTGACTTGCATAACCGATATTCACCGAGTTTTAACGAACCACCACCTCCACCGCCTCCTAGAAATACTCCTCCACCACCACCGCCGCATGTGGTGGGCGGTGCTGGGGGATATCAAGCACCGCCGGTGCCCAGTAACGTACAGCAGATGTTTAAGAGGATGTCGCCGGCACCGGTGGTACCGGCGAGGACGTCTGCCGTGGGGCAAGTTTATAATTCACCTGCTTTGCAACAGCGAGGAACAAGTCCGGTGAGTAGTACCTCGACGTCGTCCGGTCGCCAACCGATGGTGGTTCAAAACGGTCCACAAGTTCAACAGCAACTTTCTCAGCAAATGCAAGCGTTGAGTTTGTATCAAAGCAGTACCGCTTCGACTTCGGAACCGCCGCCGCCGTATCCTCTTATACCGGCTAGTCCGGCGAACGGACCGCCACCTCCACCTTCGTATTCGGCATCGATTCAAAATCGACAAAGTCCGACGCAGGATTTTAGGAAGAGTCCTTCGTCTGGTATTTATTCCGGATCTACTTCAACCGGATCCCCGAGTCCGATACCGGTACGTTGATAATTTTTTTGCCAAATTTTTTCGGAAGAAACATTTTTATTTGATTTTAGGTTTCGACGAGCGCCACGCCAACGGCCATGGCGCGACCCACGCCTTTACAAGCTTGGGGTGCACGTCAAACGATTTCACAACCACCGATCATCATGCAGTCCGTTAAAAGTACGCAGGTTCAAAAGCCTGTGTTGCAAACTGCCATCCAACCCACATCACCTCAGCTTCCATCTCCGACGAGTACCACTCCGCCGGCTGTTTCAGCACCGCCTCCGTCGTATACGGTTTCTATTCAACAGAAAGGGTGAGTAGATTTCATTTTGGTTGATGATGTTTAATTGTTTTCTAGTGTTCATTTCACTAAATTTCTGTTGATTTCACTCTACCTCTGTTAATCTGACCATTTTTCACTTTATTTCACTATTTTGCAATCGATTTCACTAATTCTTAGTTGATTTCACTAATTTTCAGTTGATTACACTAATTTTCATTTGATTTCACTGATATTCAGTTGATTTCACTAATTATTAGTTGATTTCACTGATTTTATGTTGATTTCACTAATTATTAGTTGATTTCACTGATTTTAAGTTGATTTCACTGATCTTCAGTTGATTTCACTAAATCTTGGTTGATTTCACTA
>CAJUYG010000520.1:0-20042 GCA_910591675.1 Galerucella calmariensis | reverse complement strand
TTTTAAGTTGATTTCACTAAATTTCATTACATTTTAAATTGATTTCACTAATTTTCAATTCATTTAACTATTTTTTAAGTTGATTTTAATAATGTTCAATTCATTTCACCACATTTTAAGTTGATTTCACTAATTTTCAATTCATTTCACTACTTTTTAAGTTGATTTCACTACTTTTCAATTCATTTCACTACTTTTTAAGTTGATTTCACTAATTTTCAATTGATTTAACTACTTTTCAATTCATTTCACTACTGTTTAAAATGATTTCACAAATCAACAATTCATTTCACTACTTTTTAAGTTGATTTCATTAATTTTTTAATACATTTGACTACTTTTTAAGCTGATTTCACTAATTTTAAATTCTTTTCACTACTTTTTAAGTTGATTTCACTAATTTTCATAAAAATAGTTCAAATGTCTCGCCTGGATACGTTTTTGTGCCTTATATAGCGATGACTTGACTAATCATTTTTTTCTTTCGATAATTTCTGATTGAAAAAAAAAGCTGAACATGTACATTTATATCTATTTAAAAATTATAAACAGTCTAATGGTGCTACTTTCATAAGTAACGTTAAAAAAAGAATTGTGATATAAAATTACCTACCCGATGAAAATCTGACCTGTATAAAATTTTTTGAAAAAGTGTCGAATTGGATTTTTCTAGTCAGTTATCGAAAAAAAAACTAGATAAGCAAATTGAGAGAGATATAGATATATTTTATGATTTTATTTTTAAGACGCGAGCTTCTTAAATACTCGGGTCGGTCGCCGGTAGTTCAAATGTACCAAAAAAAATAATTTACCAGAATAGACCGCTGCTTGTTTAAATTTCGCCATAGATTCTCGAAATTATTATTTTTTTTTTACTTGAAATTCACCAGTTTTTGGTAATTAATAGCGACTGGTCCTGAGGAACTTTAAATATTTTTGAACTTTTCAGATGTAATTATTACTAACGAGATTTTTTTCGGGTGTTGATTATAAATTATTGCTATTTGTGTATATGTAAATAATTTGAACATCGAGTCTGGTAAGTGTGAAAAAAATTCAATGATTTTGCAGAAAAAAATTGAAATTTTCAAAAAAAAAGCAAAAGAAAGTGTGTGACATTTTTAAGGTGTGGAAAACAACTTTTTGGTATTATTTCCTTTCTAAGTAAATTTTTTCATCAAACGTTATTTCTTTGGAGTTTTTTTAATCAATTTTCAAGTTTATTTCACTAATTTTCAATTCATTTCACACTTTTTAAGTTGATTTCACTAAATTTTACCACTTTTTAAGTTAATTTCACTAATTTGCAATTAATTTCACCACTTTTTAAGTTGATTTCACTAATTTTCAATTCATTTCCCTACTTTCACTACTACGTCCTGTATATTTGTTTAAAATCACATTTAAGAAGAAATTCACCCTGTATCTAGGTATACGGATGTCGTTATGAAAATTCTTTACTCAGCCAACCCCCCAATTATTTTCCACTTATCCTAGCAATGGGTCCATCTTTTTTTAAATATTTAAATAGGAATTTCACCACTTTTTAAGTTAATTTTACTAATTTCAATTCATTTCACTACTCTTCAAGTTGATTTCACTAAATTTCACCACTTTTTAAGTTAATTTCGCTAATTTGCAATTCACTTCACTACTTTTTAAGTTGATTTCATTAAATTTCAATTCATTTCACTACTTTTTAAGTTGATTTCACTAAATTTCACCACTTTTTAAGTTAATTTCACTAATTTCCAATTCATTTCACTACTTTTTAAGTTGATTTCACTAAATTTCACCACTTTTTAAGTTGATTTCACTAATTTTATATTCATTTCACTACTTTTTAAGTTGATTACACCACTTTTAAAGTTGATTTCACTAATTTTCAATTCATTTCACTACTACGTCCTGTATATTTGTTTGAAATCACGCTTAAGAAGAAATTCACCCTGTAACTTGTATACTTATGTCGTTACAAAAATTACTCAGCCAACCCCCCTCTTATTTTTCACTTATCCTAGCAATGGGGCCATCTTTTTTTAAATATTCAAATAGTAATTGAAAAATAAATAAATTTTAATTCAAATTCAAAGAATTATAAACGATTTGATGAAAAAATTGACTTCCAAATATGCTTTTCGATCATTCTGCATTGAGATATTAAAAATAAAGGTACTATCTCTTTTTTCTGTTTAAAAATTGAAAAAAAAAATGAAAAATAATGGAATGCATACATCACAAACGTTAAAACATTAATCAAAACGATCAATGTATCAAAGTTAGAGCAGCTCTTTTCAATTAGATTTGACTGTTTTATGATTTGATAAAAAATTTTTCGTTTCACCCTGTAAAATTCACCAATACTTTCCAGGAAAATAAGAGTTGCATACTTCGGAACGATTTTCCAGACTTGCCTGGATAGTGTGGGAAAGTATAAAATTGATAATAATTTAAATTGAACACCCTATACAGCGTGTCCACGTATGGAGGTGAATATAGGTGAAAAATTTTTAAATATTGATTTAGTGAAAAATGTTATTCTTGATAAAAAGTTTTGCTTGCTCTAAAACCCCATAAAATGAAATCAAATTCAAGTTTTTCAAAACCCGTCTCATTTTATGGCCAGTTTTGTGAAAACCTGGAGTCTGATTTTTTGACATTTCTTCACATATTGTCTAATATCTCGGAAACCTTAAGGTTTGCAAGGTTCTTGTCTACGCCATTCGATTCCGAATGGAATTTTCTATAAAAAGAGGAATTAGTATGTTTCGGTGTGGACTTTTTCAGAACCTGAAAATTCTAAAATCCATATCTAAGGTTTTTCGATGTGGAAAATTCCTCTTTTCATAGAAAATTAAATTCTGAATCGAATGGCGTAGACTAGAACCTTGCAAACCCTAAGGTTCCCGAGATATTAGCCAATATGTGAAGAAATGTCAAAAAGTCAGACTCCAGGTTTTCATAAAACTGGTCATAAAATGAGACGGGTTTTGAAAAACTTGAATTTTATTACATTTTATGGGGTTTCAGAACAAGCAAAACGTTTTATCAAGAATAACATTTTTCACTAAATTAATATTTAAAAATTTTCCACCTATAGGATATTCCATCCGTGGACACGCCGTAGATAGTACTTTTATGCAGATGTTATCCAAATTTGAGAAAAAAACTTCTACTTGTATATTAGGGTTTTATACTAAAATATTTCCAACTAAAATGATGTTTACAGAGTGTTTTCAAATCCTGAATCAATTTTGACAATTAAAACTTCAAAATGCCACATTTTCAACAACTTCATCAAAAGCTGTCATTTTATTGTTTCCGGGATTCATCTGTAATGTTATTGAGTCCTGTCACTTGTCAATTACAAGTCCTCTGTCACTTGTTAATGTCACAAGCCAATCTAGCCATTCGTTATGTCATACATTTCGCCTAGCAACTTTTGTTTTGTTGGTAACAATTACAAAAGTCTGTGTAGTGGCCTTAACTTAACTTTCGGGTATTTGACGTTTTAATTTCGGAGGTTGTTTACACAAAATCGGTGTAATTCTCTGGTTCTTTCTAGCATGTAATTACCGATTGAAAACACTCTGTGTATTTTTATTTTGAAATTCACACGAAAATATGAAGAAATGTTGGTTGTACGCACTGCCTTTAATACTAATAAAATAAGTATTTAAATATTTGTATGGAAAACAATATGTAGAATACGATTTTGAAAATAGTATAAAGATTAATTTATTAAAAAAGCTGTGTTACAATAATAGGTATACTATTTAGTTATTTTTTTGCTCATCTTATGCTTACAGTGTTGAAATAAGAGTATTTATTTATTGGAGAACGACCGCGGTAGGAAAATTTTTATTTTTTACTTAAAGTTCTCGAAAAACTTTTTTTCACTCATAACCAATCTTCTATATACCGTGAGTGATTACATAAGGTGGTTTTTAGCGAGCTACTGTTTTAACCCATCAATAATAAAATTAACATTTTTTACTCAAATATTTCTTTTGAACTAAAACACATTTTAATTGGGACACCCTGTCTTTTTCTCGCTCTTTATTAGGTCGTTCTAACTGCTCTTCCAATTTATCTCATGGTAACACTATTTTAAGCTTAAGTACGATTTAATTTTTAGAAAATAATTTGTCTAGTCTTTCAAATTTTTGTTTTTTTTGTATCTGATTATATTCATTTTAAATGTTTTTTGTTCCTTAAATAATGCAAAGTAGATTTTTAAAAATTCTATGTTAAGTTTTAGGCATTCATGTTTTAAACAATTTTAAGTCAAAAGTGCCTTAATTTCTAAATTGTAAATGTGTGTAAATATATATATTTTTGAAACGATTTCAACTTGTATTCATTGCAAGACAAAAAAACCTCCCAAAATTAACATAAATTCATAACCCTACCAACATATATAATGCCAAAGTTTATTTATTTATTCTGTTGGCGTCCTTGAACTATAATATATATTTCTGTGCTTGCCATCACCGATCTATAGCATATATTATATAGTTCTATTATAGTTTTTGAAAAATTTACACAAAAGCGAAGCATGAAGCCAGGGCTGCGTTCGAGAAGCTGGTTGTTGGTATGAAAATTGTTTTGAGGAGTGGGGGTAAAAACTCAATTCGGTGTGCTAAACTCGCTCTAGGTTTTCGAATGGTGATGGAGTGTTCTGTTTTTCAAGGTTATGTTCGGTTGTTAACAACTTTACAAATCGAATTGAAAATTCATCCATTCAAATCTTTGCCTGAATAAGTGAATAAGTTTCAGGGAAACTAGAATATTCACTTATAAAGGAACATAGGAGCGAGTTGCTTATCAAGTTTGTCCAAAATTAACCAATTGCCATATCCTGCTCATTTTCCACCAGAATATGTCTATCTTTTTCCAATGTGGTGGCGGGTAGCTCCACCTTGAGAGTCCCGTCAGTATCTCTAGCACAAATTAGATGGTTGTGAACTTCGCTAACAGCCGAAAAATGAGATTCCTGTAATTTAACAGTTTTTGAAATGACATTCACAAAACAGTAGTGAAAGTTTATAGGAGGACCTTGAATACAAAAATGAGGTTTCAAACCCATCCACCTGAAGCGCTAGTTGCAAATGAGTTGTCGAAGCAGGCCTGGCAACTGAGGCCTTTAGCACGAAAAGAAGAAAAGATTTTAAAATTCATCATAACTGTCATATAGTTGTTGTCACCATTGTCCACAAAACAGTCTAACCTATAGAAGTGAAAGTTTATAGGATGACCTTGAATACAAAAATGAGGTTTCAAACCCATCCACCCGAAGCGCTAGTTGCAATTGAGTTGTCGAAACAGTCCTGGCAGCTAAGGCATTTAGCACGGAAAGAAGAAGAGATTTTAAAATTCATAAAAGCTGTCATATAGTTGTTATCACCATTGTCTTTTATAGGTTGTTTCCTTTCGCCATTTGCTGCTGTTATTTGTGTTTTAATTAGGTACTGTAAGTCTTACCAAGTGTGATAATTCATAATATTTATAATGGTTGGTGTGAAGTGTTGCGTTCCTGGGTGTACAGACATTGCATCAAAACGACATAGGTTTCCCAAACACGACCCTTTGTTGTTGAATGAATGGGTTGCCTTTATTCGCAATCCAAAACTAAAGGAATCAAGCGCTGAACAGATTAATAAATCCTACAAAGATTGCAACAGATATTTTTAACCACGATAATTTTCTGGGACAAAAAGGGGCCTCACTCGCAAAGCTGTTCCTACAATCCTTCAAGGATTGATCAAAAAGTGATAGGAAATACGTAATATTATCACTCTTAGGCCTTACTTAGCGCGTGGTAAAATGTAAATTGCATTTAGGAATTCCTAAATTCGTATTAGGTATTACCTGACTTTAGGATGTGGTTAGTGAAATCGGGCATTAGTCATTCAAAAACAAACTTCCATTAAAAAAAGCGTTATGAAATAGTTCTGAACCCATCCACTGCGATCGCTGAAATTCTTCTTCCCTTAGTCAGTTTCTCGGCCCCAGCTGCATTGCCTATTTCGACAACTCAATTGCAACTAGCGCTTCAGGTGGATGGGTTTGACACCTCATTTTTTCATTCTAGGTAATCCTATTGGACTTTCACTTCTATTGGTTAGACTGTTTTGTGCCATTGTCTTTTATAGATTGCTTCCTTTTGCTGCTGTTATTTGTGTTTTAATTAGGTACTGTACTGTAAGTGTTATTAAGTGTGATAATTCATAATATTATAATAACTTTATGATGGTTGGTGTGAAAGTGTTGCGTTCTTGGGTGTACAGATATTACATCAAAACGACATAGGTTTCCCAAACATGACCCTTTGTTGTTGAATGAATGGGTTGCCTTTATTCGCAATTCAAAACTAAAGGAATAAATCCTACAAAGTTTGCAACAGGCATTTTGAACCACAATATATTGTTATTGGGACAAAAAGGGGCCTCACTCGCAAAGTTGTTCCTACAATCCTTACAGGATTGATCAAAAAGAAATATTATCACTCTTAGGTATTACTTAGTGAGTGGTAAAATGTAAATTGCATTTAGGAATTCCTAAATTCGTTTTAGGTATTACCTGACTTTAGGAAATGGTTAGTGAAGTCGGGCATTAGTAATCAAAATAAACAAACTTCCATCACAGAGTACACCATCTAACAAGAGGCGAATGAAAGCAGTTTTCGTGATCGCAATTTTGTGTGCACATGCGTGAATTAATTAGTATATATGTCAATGTCAAGTCGACACATGGTCGACACTTCCGTTCGCTCGTTCCCGTCAGTTACTCAGTACTCTGTGGTTTGGTTGTCACTGCCTTAGTTAGATGGTGTACTCTGTGGTATCCGTCTGTCAGTCTCGACGTATTTCCGTTTAAGTCCAACTTCAAAGGAACCGACAAAGCTTTCGTCTCTTGTTAGATGGTGTACTCTGTGCTTCCATTAAAAAAGCGCTATGAAATAGTTTTGAGCCCATCCACTGCGATCGCTGAAATTCTTCTTCCCCTAGTCCGTTTTTCGGCCTCCGCTGCCTTGCCTATTTCGACAACTCAATTGCAACTAGCGCTTCAGGTGGATGGGTAATCCTATTAGACTTTCACTTCTATAGGTTAGACTGTTTTGTGATGACATTTATGGTCAATTTTTTGATATTTCTTTAAAGTTACTCAACATTAGATTGATATTACAATAATAGCAATCAAATAGTAAAGTAAAATTAAATGAAATGTCAAAAAATGGACCATATAATGCCTGAAGTTGGAAATATAAAGCAATAATCATCAAGTTTATATATTTGATTCAATACAAAAAAGTATACAATAAATTAAACGTTTTTTACATATTTCAATGACAAACATGGAAAAAAATAAGTGTTAGGAATTCAACAACAATGCTGGGAAGTTCAAAGCTGTATGGAAGAATAACTACTTCTGTCACTTTTCATTTAATAAAACAAGTTTTTTATAAAGATAGAGCTTACCGGGTGCGCCTCACATTACAGTGTTTCACAATACATATTCTCGACATTGTCTCTTAAAATTAAAGTCCCACTATAAACAATAAAAAGAAAAACCAACTACAAATACTCAACACACACAAATAAGCAAAATAGTTTTCAAAAACGAAAACTGGACAAACTCTCGATACACGTCGTAAAACCACAGAGTACACCATCTAACAAGAGGCGAGAGAAAGTAGTTTTCGTGATCGCAAATTTGTGTGCACATGCGTGAATTAATTAGTTTATCTGTCAATGTCAAGTCGACACTTCCGTTCATTTCCCTCAGTTCACCATGTATTATTTTAAGATTAGGTTAAAAATGAGCCACTTCTCATTACACACATGAGATAGAATAATAAGGTGTTCTCAAAAGTGTTTGGTGCGCGCACCAGTATGTGACAACCATCTTTTCGAATGCTACAGCACCAAACTTTTCGAACGGCCACTGTGTGATTTTTATACGACATACCAAGATTTCGAACGCACCCCTGCTGACATCAACATCACCATTGTCTAATATCTTTATATTAGACAACGACATCACCGATCTATAACATATATTTCAGTGACTGACATCATCGATCCACAACACATATTTCTGTATCTTCTGTAAGTTCCTTCTCCTTGTGGCATTATTGGAACTTTAGTTCTTTACGCCAGGTTATGTTTGAGCGACCAGGGGTCGCGACGCAAAAGATCTGACCGTTACGCTGCGTTATGTGCCTTGCTTTTGCGTGCTTGTTCCTCCTTAGTCTCTCTCTCGTTTACGAAGCAGCGATTCATAATAATAAATATGCTCATGCCCGGATTCGAACCCGGGCCGCCCGCGTGCAATGCGAGCATTCTAACCACTTAACCACCGATGCTATATTGAAATTCTATGCAAAGCTGGTATTCGCGGTGCTAGTGATCTACTTGAATTTGTTCGGATAAATTTTTACTATTATTTCCATAATTTTTTTTGCGCGATTAAGGGGTCTAGCTACTTTTCGAAATACAGGGTGTTGAAATTTTGAAAACTTGAATGTTTTAATTCGATAACTTTAAAATGGATGGATAAATTGATTTGACATTTGGCAGGTAGTTTTTAAATGTAAAAGGGCATATTTTGAAAGAAATTGTAGTTTGTGCAACTAGTGTGGATATGATGGCCATATCGCACGAGGACGAAGATGAAGCACGACGCCGTAGGCGGAGTGCTCAATCGTTCAAGTGCGATATGGACAATCCACACGAGTCGAGCAGCATATTTTTTCTACGACCCACTTAGGAAAAAATCTAGAAAATAAAAATTTCTATAAACTGTAATATAACTTCAAATTAAAAATTTTACAATTCAATTTTATGTTTCCACTAATTTTTTGGTAAATGAATGTCCAATTCGTATAATGCTACGGTTTCCTTTTTTAAATATACGATGCTGTTATAAGTAGATGTTGCCAGTCGGAGTCCCTCATGGAGGGTATCGTACCATTATCTATAATAATGAATATTCTGCTAAATATTTCATACCTGTTGTCGTTATTAATATCAAGCAGAATGATTATTTAAAAATAAAATTAACAAAAAAAAATTCCTCGCGGGGAATCGAACCCGGGTCTACCGCGTGAGAGTCTGGTGTGCTTACTACTCAACCACCAAAGAATATGCAAATTGTTTATCTATAACGTCAGATGTATTACATAACTTTTGCTTAAAAGGAACTAAAGTTCCTACCGTGTGTCCCGCGACACGTTCTACCTTTTTATTATTTTTTCTCTTATTTTTTGAGAATCAAACCACAATAAATTTTTTTCATTTCGACGTTTCGGTAGCGTTCCAGCTACCGTTGTCAAGATAATAATTTTTGGTCCCTATCTGACACGTTATGTTATCTATGTCTGACACAACGAAAAAAATATGACAACTAGACATCACCGATCTATAACATATATTTCTGTGGCCGATATTACCAATCTATAACATTTATTTCTGTGACTGAATCACCGATCTACAACATATATTTCGGTGGCTGACATCACCGATCTATAAACTATATATCTGTGGATGTATTATTGAAAAATAATAATGTCAGATATAAAAAGAAACAAACAAAATAAAAAAAAAAAACATCTATTATAAAAAAAATTACATAGTCTTTAAATTCTGTACAACGCACAAACAATACAACAACTTCTCCTGTAATCTTTCCCAAGCCACACCGTGACAACTCCTTATATTCGGTAGATATTCCCTGAGGGATTTAGTTTGCGCTATCACCAGACCGTGCGATTTTAAAAACACACTCAAATAAGCTTCCGCCAACTCAAAATCTTTATTCGATTTCAAAATGCACTCTATACACTTCATAAATTGCAGCATCACCTCCAAAGACCCACCGTTATCGGGCGAAAGCGATTTTATTTCAAAATCCGTCATCGAAGGACCGAAACTTTTCAATTTCTCAATAACTTGTTTAAAATCGGCAGTTTCTTTTGACCTAAGCAATAATTTTCCAAATTCCGTTAAATTTTCAAAACTTATCGGTGCTAAAAATTTACTTTCCTCTTCCGATTCCGGTCTAACATCGAATTGGATATTATTTAACGAAGATACAGTTGGTAGGAAGAAAGGCGCTGCTCTTGGAGTCTTTGGGGGTTCTTTAGGTTTATTTCTTTTCTTAATAACGTCAAGATTCAACAAATTTTGCCACCTAGATGTAGAAAGTCCAGATAAAGTTATCAACTCTCCACTAATCTGCTCTGGAGATACAAATTCTTCATTTTCTTCTTTAATATCTTCGTCATCTTCCTCTAGATCCCTTCCGCTTTCGGGTAAAAGTATTAACGGAGGATTGTCACTTGGAGTTATACTTTTCAAAGTAACTTTATCATAAATCGTTTTATTACTCCAAAGAAATATCCCCAAGTAATCGACATGTGCTGTAGCGAGAGATTCTCCCGTAGGCGACATATCCAAAGAAATACAAGCGGCATCTGTGGAAAATTCATCGACTAATTGACCTGAAGGAATGTCCCAAGTTCGTATCGAACAATCCATTGAAGCTGAGACAAGCCATCTTGAATCCGGACTAAAACTAACGTCTGTTAGTTGAGCTGTGTGTCCGTTAAATTTCCTAACAATCCTTTGAGTTTCGATATCCATTATATAAATTGAAAAATCTTCAATTGCAATTACTAATAGAGAACTCTCACGGTGAGATCGGAAAAAACTGATACTTTCATCTAAATTAATTGTCACCAAAGCACTGGTACCTTTACATTTAAATCTCCAAAATTTAACCTTGCTCCCACCACCAGTGACAACTATTTGATTGAGAGTATCGCTTGTAACACCACGAACAGGGTTACTGTGTGCTGTTAGCTTTCCGTAAGAATCCCTCCAAATTCCAGACTGCATGTTAAATCTACAAATAAATATTTTAAAGCTATTTGAAAAGTTACTAAAAATAATCAATTTACCTATCTACATGTCCAGTGCTGTATCCGATGATAACAAAATTTCCACAATGCGATAAACATAAACAAGTAGCTGTAACTTCCAAATTAACATCTTTATTTTTCTTCTGAAACCGCTCAGGAAGCAATTTCAACTCTCCCATTTTAACTTTATCATAAGACCACGTAGTTACTAATGTAATATCTGAATGAACAGCTGCGATATTATCCCATTCTTTTTCCCTGGTAGTTTCTGATGTGAACTGTATGATTGGTGGCATTTTTAATGGGTCTTCGACAGCTCTTCCACGTTTTTTACTTATTTTTCTATTGTAGGAAGCTTTTCCCATGCTTTTATTGAACTGTTCGGTTCTGGTATTGAAGATTCTCAACGTGGAATCACCTGCACAACTTAGTATGTTGTGACCGTTTGAACCATGAAATCTTATATGAGTAGGAGCGGAAGAATGACCTAAAAAATTAATACAAATTTTACCAGTTTTTTTATAACAGGTAAAATAGTTTTACCTTCGCGAATTCTTAATAACCTTGCACCACCATCTGAAGTATCAAAAATCCACAATTTCAAAGTATTATCTGGAGATGATGTAACAATAAGAGGTTCACTGGGAAGAAATACCATTCCTGTGACAGCTCCATCATGAGCGGCTAATAACTGACTGTCAACTTTCCTATCTTCTAAATTCCAAAATACAATATGACCACAAGCACTTCCAGTTGCCATTACTGGACTACCATCTGTCCTGAACGATATTGAAGTAACCAAACCCCAATCTTGATTGAATTCCATAATAGATTCATCATATTTTAAATTATGAAGAATAATTCTTCCTAAAGCATCTAACATTTATACAACTTTTCAAGAAATACTTTAAAACTACTTACCAGTACTCAAGCCAACTGCCACAACATCAATTGCTGGAGCTTGTTCTAGACAACTAACAGCTGCCTTCCAGCTTTTAAATGTATATATCAACTTGGCATTGTTAATATTCCAAAGTTGCATACCTCCTGTGTCACTGGCTAATAATATTTTATTTATGTAAGTACTTGGATGTAGAATGGCACTTACATTGAATGATTTATTACTAAACATTAGTTCTAAATATACAGTCTCTGCTTTTATATCCCATATTTTAATATTACTAGATTCATCTACAGAAATAAGATGAGCACCAAAAGGTATCATCAAGTGTACTTTCTTCTTATGTCCTCTGTATGTGTGCTTGAGCTCTGTACCTCTTCGCCAAGCATATATTACATTGTCTACAGCTGTATATACATGATATGCATCGGAGGTCATACAAGTTATATCGTCATGGTGTAAACCACTTACACTTAATAGTCCAA
The DNA here is from genome assembly GCA_910591675.1 of Galerucella calmariensis. Lineage (NCBI taxonomy): Eukaryota > Metazoa > Arthropoda > Insecta > Coleoptera > Chrysomelidae > Galerucella > Galerucella calmariensis. The sequence continues at coordinate 7,732 of CAJUYG010000520.1, read as the reverse complement.
AATGAGATATTCCATAAGTATGGAAAGATTTTCCAACACATGTTACTATAAGATTTTCTTTCCTACTTTTAATATATCTAACTTGCAGAGGTATATGATTACTTACGTATCCCAAGCCTCGGCAGGGTAAAAATACTTTACTTCCTGGCATTTTGTTAATTAATAGTACTATTTCATTTTTAAATAAACAGCAATATAGGAACACATGTCAAATCAAATCAAACTTTAATTTGAGGTTACGTATTTTTTTAAATGAAGCTAGCCACAAGCTTCTTTTTTATTGTTTGCTAACAAAGCATCTAGCCACTCTTTAAGGAAAATTTAGAATTACATATTTTCAATATACAAATATAATTGTTACAAATTTTGTCAAGAAAATTATTATTTTTCACACCAAAATTTGTCATTATGACATATCTATCAATCAGCTGTCTGAGTAACCTAAAACCTAACCTCTCTTTCTCGTAATTTTAAAGAGTCTCAGCTATGGCAAACGATAGAGAAATTCTTCGTGAAATTTGGGAAGGAAAATTGCCAATTTGTTTCCGTTTAGATAGTGAAGAAGTTGCCGATGTACGAGAACCAGATCCATTTTATTTAATGGTTCCTCGTCTTAGTTATTTCCCATTAGTGACTGATAAAATAAAAAGACACTTTATTAAATATGTTGACAATGAAAAATCAGAGCAAGAAATGTGGTTGGAGTATAATGGTCAACCTTTGAAGTGGCACTACCCGATTGGAGTATTGTTTGATTTACTATTTGATAAAGATGAACTTTTGCCATGGAGTATCACAGTTCATTTTGATAAATTTCCAGAGACTGAGATATTTAGGTTCAGCAATAAGTAAGTAAACTTATTTGTGCTCAACATTTTTAATTGAGAATACAAAAATATTTAGGGATATGGTAGAAGCCTATTTTATGTCTTGTTTGAAAGAAGCCGATGTTTTAAAGCATAGGGGACAAATAGCAGGAAGTATGCAAAAGAAGGATCATAATCAATTATGGCTGGGATTACAGAATGGTAATAAATGCAGTAATAGTGAAAATTATTTTTGTACCACTTAATTTTCAGACAAATTTGATCAGTTTTGGGCTGTAAATAGAAAATTAATGGAAGCAACAAATGAACATGAACATTTCAAATATATTCCATATAGGTGTTACATTGAAAACGGGTACAAACAAAAATTGACAAAACCTGTAACAGAAAATGGAACAAAAAAAACTTTGCAAGATCTCGTAAACGAAATTTTTCCAGAAAACAGCAATAGTAAGATAAGTACAAATATTTATTAACAACTTAAGTGACTCAATTTTTTTACAGTAACAATAAAAACTCACGGATTAATTCCTCCATTAGATACGCCTCTGCAATGGCTTTCAGAACACTTGAGTTATCCAGATAATTTTCTACATTTGTGTGTTGTAAATTAATTTTCATTTTATGTTTTGTAAACATGTGATTTTATTTTCTATATTTATAAAAAATAAGTTTCTACTTAATATGTTATTCAATGGTGCCATTCTGTAAAATGCTTAAATAGATTTTAATGAGTGTGTGCAGGATTACCATATACATGTCTGTAGGAATTTTCTGGTATATTATTACTTTTTGTATTATCTAGACTTGAAGCAAAGTTGTTTCCGAAAGGAATAATCAATAACTTTGTACCTACGAGATTGAAGCTAATTCAATATATCCAAAATGGGGCACAAAACTGGATGTAACCTAATTGCATTTATATTTACTGACTCCATTACCTATCAGTAAAACACAAAATGAGTTGTGTAGGACTAGAATAATACATGGGATATCAGTAATAGTCATACATTATTTATTAATCGTAATAAAATATACATATTTTTATTTATCTAATGACAATGTAATAAAAAATTGATAAAACCATACCACTATTGAGAAGAATCATTTTTTTCCTCTCTAAACTCACATTAATCTGTCACAGCAAACCTAACCTAACTAAAAAATTGATAAAACCATTCCACTATTGAGAAGAATCATTTCTTTCCTCTATAAACTCACATTAATCTGTCACGGCAAACCTAATTAAGAAATTGATAAAACCATACCACTATTGAGAAGAATCATTTTAGAATTCAATGAGACCTCTTGCGGAAAAAATTGTAAAATAATTCGTTTTGCATTATATGCAAAGCAACGTAATTACCGTAAATTCGTACTTTATTTGTTCAATTTTGTGTCAGTGACAAGTTTAAAACTGTGTTTTTCTATTTAACCCAACTGTCATCAATTCTAAGGTCATATTCTTATATAATCAGAGATATTATGGAAGAGGTTATGTCATTCTATTTTTTGTTTTCATTGCAGATCAAAGAGAAAATAAGTCGGTATTAAAGATTTAAAATATTACTCAATACAAACCTACCTTCCCTGCAACTTTTGTAGATATAATTATATCAAAAATAAAATAAAAACACGAAATAATACCTAAAACTAAACAGTTAATTGAACGCTTGTACTTTTCACAAATATCAACCATACCTAGGTATTACTCCAAAAATAAAAATATTAGGAGTCAAAATTTAGTTTAACAACACAAAACACTAAAACACAATGAAAGGAAAAGCAAAAGTTTTACAAAACACACACTGAAAATAACTAAAACAGCAAAATAAAACCACTTAAATATCAAAGGACTTATATGGCAACTGATTTGTTTTACTCGTTGTCGTTGCTAAGATGACGTTGACATTTCAGAGCGCCATCTATCGAATTATACTTTTCCCAATAAACTCACATTAATCTGTCACAGCAAATCTAACCTAACTAAAAAAATTGATAAAACCATACCATAAAAATCATTTTTTACTTCTACAAACTCACATAAACCTGTCACAGCCAAATAAGGTATAAACATTAACAATTTTTGTAATTTTAAAACATTTTTTCCACTGTATTTTTAGAAGATAAAATAACATCGTTAACCCCAACACCGTAATAAGAAGATCCACATAACGATAAAGGCAGTTTCTTTTCTTTTATATACCTATTAATTTTCCCCACAATTTCATTATGCCCTACTCTATATTGAGGAATACACTTTTCCAGAACACTCACTTTGAATTGAACAGGTTCCTCAGTTATTCCCAATATTAACTTCAGTTGTTCTAAGGCAATTTTAAATAGTTTGTCTTTATCGGGATGTTTACCAAAGAGTTGTTCTGACCAAGCTCCTCCCATCATTACTGTGAGAACAGTATTATGACCTTTCGGAAAACAACAACTGTCATAAGTAACACCTAATATTGGTAGTTTTTCCTTGGGCGGTACTAGGAAGCCAAAACCTTCATTTTTTATTAGTTGCTTATCATAATGAACATTCACTACAACTACTGTTACACTTTCAATTTGTTTTAAATATCCTGCTAACTCAGGATGTTGTAATTCTAGTAGTTTTCCCAAGCTTTCAGAAGAAATTGTGCTTATAATTTTAGGGGCAGTAAATGATTTACCATTTTCCAGACTTACAACAACACTATCTTCAAAAATTTCTAAATTGCCACATTTACTGTTTAATTCAATACATATATCTTTCTTAACGGAGTCCTCTAGGGCTTTAGTAAGACTCTCCAACCCATTTTTGAAAGAATAGACACTCCAACGCTCTTGCTTTGCTCTTAAAGCTAATCCATTCAATGTTTCTTTCTTATTTCTTTTGAATGCATTCATCAACAACCCTTTATAAATATTTCCATACTGTTGTTCATATTCAAATAAAGTTTTCATTAAAAAATTAACACTTATTTCTTTAGAGTTCCCCGCACAAATACCGCATATCATAGCACTAATTAAATTATCTGCGACTTCCTCTCCAAACCTTCTTTTGGTAAATTCATAAATTGAATCATCATTAACAGTCTTCTTAACAGAAAATATATCTCTTAATAAATGTAAAGCTAAAGGTTTGCTGAAAGGTGGTAAAGTTTTAAATAAACCCCCTAAAGATGACGGAAGGCTGTGTAGCTGCTTATTTACATATATCATGCGGTTTTTCGCTGCCGGGTGGGTTGAATAAATTGGTATTACATCGTTTGTCAAACCAATGTCTTCAATTAACGATAAGGTGTTTAAAGCAGCTGGTCCATGGGGTCTTATAGTTCTAGGACCCTCTTCAAAAATGATATTGTTATTTATGGGATTTGACTTTATCCATCCTCCTAAGCGATTTGAAGCTTCTAATAACGTAATGGGATATTTTGGACACCTTTTAACTAAATAATATGCGGCCGAAAGGCCAGATAAACCACCTCCTAATACTACAGCTGACATTTTATTTTTAAGGTTATGTTTTTGAGTAGTTGGGTAAATTATTTCACAGGATACATCTCGAAAAAGAAGAAGAATAATTTGGATGAAATTCTTTCAAGGCCTAACATAACCATTGACATATATGTCAAATGTCAATGAACATATACATAACCTCGCTTATATTTTAAAAGTTTGGACGTGTTATCGTGTTAAATGTAATAAATAAATAAGATGAATATTTCAAAGTTATGTGCCAAACAGATATTACACTCAACCTTATTTAAAAACATCAATTGTAACAAAAAGGTAGCATACAACTATTTTCAAATTTTGCAAAATATTATGAAACCTAAATTTTGCAGATAATTTTTCACCATTCAAATATTTTGAAATCATATTCAGTTCACTCAAAGACAGTATTAAACAATGAAGAAAACTGTAGTAAATATACGAATAGAACACATACTTGTGGGACTTTGAGGAGAACAAATATTGGTGAAAAAGTGGTATTATGCGGGTGGTTGGAATATCAAAGAATGAATAAGTTTATTGTCCTTAGGGATAGTTATGGACGTATTCAACTTTTAATTAAAGAAGAGGTAACTTATAATTATACGAATGAATATTGTAGAATTGAAGCTATATTTTATATAGGATTTACATACTCGAAAAGTATTAGAAACCATTCCATTTGAATCAATTTTAGAAGTGTCTGGAACAGTTTTAAGTAGACCAGCAGAAATGATAAACAAGAATCAACCTACAGGAGAAATTGAAGTAGTAATAAACGATTTCAAAGTAAGAATCTACCTTTTAATGAATACATTTAAATTTTCTTTACAAAGAATAATTTCAGGTTCTCAACAAAGCAGAAGAAAATCTACCGTTCAATATAAGAGAGTTTCAAAAGGCAAAAGAACCTTTAAGAATGCAGTATAGATATTTGGACCTTAGGTTTTCAGAAATGCAAAGAAATTTAAGGTATAGATCAATGTTGTTAATGAAAATGAGGGAGTTTTTGTGCACTAATGATTTTGTAGATGTTGAAACACCCACTTTATTTAAAGCAACTCCAGGGGTAAGTAAATTTCAAAAGATAAAACATATTTTGGAACTTCATTGTTAAAGGGTGCTCAAGAATTCATAGTACCTACCAGATTTCCCGGCCAATTTTATTCACTAGTTCAAAGTCCTCAGCAATTCAAACAAATGTTAATGGCTGGTGCAGTTGATAGATATTTCCAAATTGCTAGGTGCTATAGGGACGAAGGGGCTAGATCTGATAGGCAACCAGAATTTACCCAATTGGATATTGAGATGTCGTTTACCGATGCTGAATCGGTGATTAAACTTGTTGAGGATTTGTTGCAGTATAGTATAGTAGAAGAGTTGGGTGAAAAAAAAATTGAAATACAAAAAATGACTTTTGACAAAGCTATGGAAGAATATGGAACTGATCAGCCTGATTTAACTTTCGGATACAAAGTGAGTTATTTTATTTTTTTTAGGTTAGGTTAAGTGATATTTTAATGTTTATAGATAAGGAATTGTACGGATATTTTAAAAAATAATGTAAGTTTAGTAAAACAGGATGATTTCGGAGCGTTTTTCTTATCTTTTCCCAAAGAATTGTCGATTCTAAATAAAAAAGTAAAAGAAAAAATAGCAAATCTAACAAATAAATTCAATAACGTAAAACTTGTACTTAATATTATTAAAAACAAAGAAGAATGGAGCAATAAACTTGGAAGACTACTAACTAAAGAAATAGCAACAGAATTTCTAAATGTAAATAATATTTCTGAGGAATCGACTCTATTTTTGGCTTTCGGGAATAAACAAGAAGCAGTAAGAAAATTTAATGACTATCTCTCTATTTGTTATAAACAATCAATTATTTTAGCGTTCTTTGATGGGAAAAATACGCACAGAATACGTTAATTTTCTAGAAAGTACAGGTATTAATGTAAGACAAAAAGAATTACAATTTCTGTGGATTATCGATTTCCCTCTATTTGAATTATCAGAAGAAGGAAATTTAAAATCAGCTCACCATCCATTCACAGCTCCACATCCAGACGATATAAACCTATTAACAAGTGATCCATTAAAGGTACAATACTTTACGTTTTAAATTAATTTGAATAAACCATATTTATTTTTAGGTTAGAGGTCTTTCTTACGACCTGGTTCTTAACGGTTATGAAGTAGGTGGTGGTTCTATTCGAATTCACGATCCAAATTTACAACTCACCATTCTGGATATGTTAAAAATTAACCCGAATACCATGCAACACATGTTGGATATGTTGGGATCGGGTTGTCCACCTCATGGTGGTATCGCTCTAGGATTAGATAGGTTATTGAGTGTTTTACTGAATACCACTAGTATTAGAGATGTTATAGCGTTTCCTAAAAATTATGAGGGAAGAGATCCGATGAGTGGGGCTCCTAGTTATATATCAGATGATGATAAAAAATTGTATCATATAAGGAGTGTTGATAAAGATAAAATGTAGTTTTTATTGTGAAATATATTATTTAAATTATTAGTTTTGTTTTTATTTCACCCTGTATGAGTGGATTTTAAATCGTTTATTAAATGATAGTTGCTTTTTTTCTACCACCAATCTAAGCTAACCTTAGCTTAGCTAAACTAAGCTAAACTTAGCTAAGCTAGCGTTCGTTTTGCCAATGCAAAATTTCTTGGACAAGTTTAATCGCAAATGCGAAAAAAGTCATTCATTTTTGACATCTGATAAAGATTCTAACCTTAAAAAACATATTTTGAGCTCTTTTATTATAATAGAATCGGTTTTGAATTTTTATTTTAATTCATAAAGCTTTACCTTCTTCGAGCCTGTTGTGTTGTTCCAAATGTGGATCCAGTAAATCCATTTTCTGAGCTACTAGCTTCCTGATTATACTGGTAATTTTTATTTTAATTAACCTTAGAAGTTCTGATTCAATAAATTTTTGATTTATTAATTTGTTTACCTTTCCATCTTTGTTTATATGCAAATGTCGACTTTACAGCGTTTGAAATGTGCGTTCAGCGTTCGAACACGAGTGAGATGGTGAGAAGCTAGCTCCTAGCTCCAAACGTATATTTGCGACAAACGTCTGAACTGGCAACAGCGCACCAAACTCCGTTTATCGTGGTCGCCTTATGGCGAGGCCAGTCTCATATACGGGGGGAAGTTGAAATATAGTCTTGGAATTTGGTTCGAACAGAACTGAAATAAACCTAATAATATATATTCTTTGATATTCCACATTCAAAATTCGCTGACAAACGTTACGAGGGTCGAAAAAATAGAATATTAAGCCATTTAAAAAAAATTAAAATTTTCTTTTTAATACTGCAAAGCCATATATCGATGTCCCTCGTTTAAATTTCGCACAGATGTTGATAATGTAATAGTCTTTTATAATTT
>CAJUYG010000519.1:130683-177062 GCA_910591675.1 Galerucella calmariensis | reverse complement strand
CTTACCGTTTTGCAGTTGTAAATGTTTCATTAAGCCTGATGATGGTAATGATTTACCGAAACTAGTAGCAAGTTACTTGTCCTTCTTTGTTCGGACAATATTAAAAGATTGTGGTTTGGACATAGTGTTTTATTGAACCTCTTTTATTAATTTATACTTATTATCAGTTTACTTTGGTTGTATTATTGATATTTTTCGTTTCAATTCACTAACTCCAAAAATTATGAATCAAATTGGCACAAAGAAATAATAGAAACAATGAAGAACTGACATGTGAATTCATATGTATGTTACTAGGTTTGTGAACGAATCGAATTCACGTGTGAACCTACAAAATTACTAGAAGAGGCTCCACTACTGCTTACGCAGGTTCTTCACAGTTATTCACTTCGTAACTTCATCGTAACTCCACAAAATATAAATCCCAACATGACATTTCTCCGTTGTCATTTTTTTCAACAAGTAGCGATTTCTTAACGGTCGAAGGCTGTTAAGTTCGAATCATCAGAAGGATGACTGTCATCCTTCCGATGTTGTGGACTTATGTTCGTGAAACCGGTCAAGGACCAAGATTAATACATTATGTCATTGTGGAATTTTCAATAATACTTCATTTAATTTACTTGATTAAATGCAGTTCTACATTGTAAGGATTGGAAACATTGAATTACCAGTCATATAATTCCCAGGTTTATAAGATCAGCTGAATATAAAATTTTCCGAATTCTACATCAACTCAGATTTTTTTCTTTGTCAAATACTGTAATGTTCCATTGTTAGTAATATGCGCTTTATCAATATGCTTTTGAGCTCAAGACATCCAATGTGTTTTTTCTTTTCATTTTTTTTTTTATTTTCAAATGTATTCAATTGTAACTTTATGTCATATTTCCAGTGGGCGTCAGACCGCGCACCAATGAATCACTCAAATAGATTTTTCCTAACAACTCACACCTTCACTCATAAACTGATTAAATTCGTAGAAATAGTTCACTAATAAAGAACACCGTGACCAACTGTGTCATATTTAGTTACATTTTATTGAAATATTAATTAGGATAGTCAGTTCACCAAAACAATGTATGCAAGAATGTGTTCTATTCATAGGACAACAGTTCCGTTGAAATTATCATCACTCTCTTGAATATGTTCGTTGCCAACATTTTTAGTTTATTGTTACATACCGAGTCCGATTTTCAAATATTTATCGCTATACTATGAAAATATAAGGAAGGCTTTTCCTATCTATATTATATTGAAACGAAAAATGCCAGCTACAATGGGCTCGTTTACTGAAATTTTTAAATCATTTTCAACTGTCGTAAAACAAAGTACTAAGGATAAAAATATGATTCTGAAAATTTCATGTCAATAGAATATGTCGTTCTCCTAATACAACCAATTAAACAAGCATACCGTAACGGGGCGAAGACTATGACTTTGACGTCACCACATATGAAAGTTATTGTGCACAAACATTACGCTTCTGACTGCAACGTGCCTCGCGTAGAATTTATTTATTTTGAATTACTCGCAAAATTTTGTGTGGATAAAATAAAATGTGTGGACCTATTTAAAAAAAAAACAGACTCATTAAATCTTCCAGAAATGGACTTGGTTATGATTATGAAGTTTTTTAAAAACACGAGTTTATTAAATTATAATTTTATACTATGTGACACATCGTTTTTGGCTGTTTTCTGGCCAGAATGATTAAAAATGTCAATATATTCATAAATACATGCTCTCTCAAATGATATACAGGGTGATTCCAGAACGCTATAGGTTACTCAGTAAAAAATTGCAATTTTTTCAACTGCAGACTGCCCAATTAAAGGAGCTTCTCCAAATGCTATTTATGATTAATGTGTAGTGGAAATTAAATCACCAATGTTGAAAATAACAAGAAAAACTTATATTGATGGAGCAGGTAATAATAGTTCCAAATGTTTACATCAGATCCAAATGCACATGCACCTCACTGGTAAAAAAAAGCGTTATTTGTTAGAGCTGATCCGGACTTTCAATCAATTAAAATAATTACTTTCAAAACATAATATACGCCAGTTTTGTTGATCATCTACTGGAAAATATTACCTGTTTTTTGGAAAAAGCAGTACCTATTTAATAAAATTTAATTTGTGAAGAACTGACCCATCATTTTATTGAATAATTTTGAACATAACACCACAAGCTATAAGAACAATATCATCTACGTATTAAAAAAAATTTAGATTAATACAAGCGTGTGGTTTTCAATAACCCTCTCAATATGGATTCACAACGTATTTTATAATGTAATTTATAACAATTCTTATTGAAGAAAAATAAAATCCCAAAAATACACAAACAAAGTATGTTGACTTATCAGTGAATGCTTTGAGTCTTTTTATGCTTTTCTGTCATTGCTTTCGTTTTTTTTTGCATGCTTATCATTAGAAATAAATGTTTTGTCAGATGTCTTAATCGTAGTACTTTTACATTCTGGAACCGCACAATATTTATAGCTTTTTTTACTCTGGCTTTGGTCCATTGTGTCGAATAGTTTAAATTATTTCTAAATGTTCTTATTTCACAAACATAACACTGTTTAGAGTTTGCTAAACATGCTTTTAGGTGTGGCAAGTCAACTGAAAGTGCCTTACACCAACTGGTAACTCAGGTGGAGAAGGCGCTGGAAAATGGCATGATCGCCCTGGGAGCTTTCTTGGATATACAAGGGGCGTTTGACAGCACCCCTGTAGGATCCATGTGTAGGGCTGCGGCAAATCATGGAATAGAGCCAATGATCACTCACTGGCTTGGGGCCATGTTGTGCAACCGTACAGTAGAGGCCACATGGAAAGACCATGTGGCAAAAGTAATCGTCGCTAGGGGATGTCCGCAAGGGGGTGTTCTTTCGCCCACATTGTGGAACCTAGTCATTGACGAGCTAATAACCCTTTTAAACGGTGAGGGCTTTCTAACGATTGGGTATGCCGATGATATCGTTGTCCTTGTTGTTGGAAGGCACATTACCGTTCTCAGGGACCTTATGCAAAGGGCTCTGAATAGGGTACATGGGTGGTGTAACGAACACGGACTTGCAGTTAATCATGCCAAGGCTGAGATAGTTGCTTTCACCAAAAAAAAAGGTATAAGACCTGAGGGTCTAAATCTTGACGGAGTACCACTGCCGGTGGTTGAACAGGTGAAGTATCTAGGAGTGATCCTTGATAAATCACTGACATGGAAGGCTCATCTTGATAGTCGCCTAAGCAAGGTGACAAACACGTATTGGGCCTGTAGGAGAGCCATTGGTCCGAGGTGGGGACTGACCCCCAAAACGATCATATGGTTCTATAGAGTGATTATGCTGCCTATGCTCACATATGCGGCTCTGGTCTGGTGGCCGAGGGTAACCTTGGTCACGGCTAGATCGCAACTGGCACGCCTTCAAAGGGTGGTCAGTTTGGGGGCAACTGGCTGCATGAGAACTACACCAACTGTTGCGATGGAGGTGATCCTTGATCTTCGGCCTCTTCACCATGTGATCGAGGCTGAGGCGGGGAGGGCTTTCCTGCGCTTGAAACGGCTGGGATACGTGCGAAAAGGGGAAGAGTGCAGGCACGTCAAGAAGCTCCGGCTCCTGGAAGATATTCCAGTTCTGGCTCGAGCGGCTGACGAATGCCTGCGTAAGTACTACTTCGCTACCCCATATAGGGCCATGATACGGGATAGAGAGTCCTGGGATAAAGAGAGGAATACACAGCCTAATGGGACCGTCTGGTATACAGATGGCTCATGCTCCGGTAATAGAGCAGGGGCTGGAATTTACTCCAGGTACCCAAGAACACAGGTTTGTGTACCATTGGGTGAGGGTGTATCTGCATATCAGGCCGAGATATATGCTATCTTGGAATGTGCGCAGATAAAGCTAGACAGAGGTTATGTGGATCGACGCATAACCATATACTCCGACAGTCAGGCAGCAATTAAAGCCCTGAGTGGGTATACCGGCAACTCAGGACTTGCCAACGAATGTCGAGAACTACTTGCTAATCTTGCAAGGCGGAACGTGGTGCGGCTAGAATGGATTCCAGCCCACTCTGGTTTTGAAGGCAACGAGATGGCGGATGCACTGGCTGCGGAAGGGGCGGCAGCTCCTTTCTGCGGCCCGGGCCCGACCCTGGGCCTAACAAAACAAAGAATACGCCAGGAGACGAAGAAGTGGCTGAGGAATCAGCACCTCGCTCATTGGAATGCTCTGCAGGGTCCTAGACAATCCAAACTTCTATTGAAGGGATGGACTGATGGACACGCCAGGGCAGCCATTGAACTACCAAGGAGTAGGCTAAGAAAGATAGCAGGACTCCTAACAGGGCACTGCTGTTTGAGGAAGCACCTCTACAATCTAGGAGTAGAGGAAAGTTCCCTATGTAGGGGTTGCGGCATGACTGATGAAACGTCAGTTCATGTTCTCTTAGAGTGTCCACACTGGGCTGTATTACGCAGGCGAATCTTCGGAGTCACTGTCATGGCTCCTGGAGACACAAGCAGGCATCCACTGAAAAAGGTTGCGGCCTTTATTGAAGGGCTCGGCTTCATGGATGACTAGGTAGCAGGATTGGCACAATGGGCCCGCCAGTGGCCTCAGTGTCGGAGCCTTGGCTTGAGTTGTCCAGGACAGGGCTCGCCTGCACATTTAGTAGTAGTAGTAGTAGTTGCTAAAATGTATAATAAATAATAGGCATATAAGCTAGCAAAATACCTACTGTTACTATCGAAGTAGTCATCTAACCGAAAACCGATCGGCATGGTGTCCGAGATTTCATATGCGATGACGTCGCGCCTGAAATTCGGAGAGGAACGCTGTTTAATGTTTATAATTTTTCTAGGCGACTTACGAGTCTCGCTGACGTCTTATTTTTCGCACAGAGGCTCAAAATGATGTGCTCTTCCTAATGGTAAAATAAAAAAATATGTGAATGAGCCCATTCATTCGAGCCCTACATTATTCAACAAATTGTTGAAAAATGCAGGTTTGTGTGATGGAAAAAACAAGTGAAAAAGCTGAACAAAAAAACAGAAAATCATCCAGATGAATCCTTGGGGAAGCAGTATGTATATTTGGCCCCAATCTGTAATTGAAGTAGAGATGAATGCGTCTAATGGAAATCTTGACGACAAATCGGAATTTTATAAGCTTATTTTAGAGCTATTTGAGCAATCGGTAAGAAAATGTACAACATTCAAATTCCACCTGAACTTTATTTCCAAAAGAAAATATCCAACATAAAATTCAGTTTAGTCGGGAAAGGAAATTAAAAAGTTTCCTTTTGATGTTAAATGGATGAATGTGAACTGTATCTGTCAAGTCGACAATCTCCGATAACAAATAGTTATTTTTCAATTTCGAATGCTGAGCAGACATGTTACGCATTTATTGGGAACAAAATTTTTTCTACTGGCGGCAGAAAAATTGAAAAAATATATCATTCGATTGGAAAAAGAATAGATACAAACTGAAAAACTCATCAGTTGCCTCTTGGTTATTGATTTGAAAATCGATATTGCTCAACGTTGTATTCAAAAAGATTTCAATAAAGAATATGAAATGCAATAGTTGATACCTTTCTTGCGAAATAGTAGTATTTAGCAGTACACGGTAAAGTAGGAGCGTGTAGAATAGTGGACTATATAAGGGTATCCAGACATGAATAATTCCAGTTTCTGGTCAAAGTACAGGGCGCCAGTTTTTGTCCAGTACCAAAATAACTGTAGAACAATAACTGCCAATCATAAAACTTGCCAGCTCATTATGTTTTATCTAATACTAGCTAATGCACTATTCGAGAGTATAAGAGGTGAATGATGTGAGAAAACAGATATTAAATTTTCACTTCATTGATTGGATATAATTTCACATAGCAACTGTCATTTCGCGGATATCTATCGACCTAAAAAAACATACACATTCACTCTAAGCATATCAATAATTATATACAGATTCAATAAACAGAACTGAAATTAAAAACGAAAGTTAATTCTAACTTCAAAGAACAATAACTCGGAAACGAGATGCTGTATCAAAAAAGTTACTGTGAAGTGTTCGCTTCATTTTAGACCGCTTTTTTTTCATCAGTCACAAAAAACCTATTTTTATCATTTTCTGTTTTTTGTAATATGTGTGATAGTATTGTTCGGTCAGAAATTTATGTTGATTGTCAATTATTTTCATAGTTCTGGTCTCGATTTGTGTTTTTACCCATTCTAAAGTGAGCTGTTCACTTTATTCGGAAGTTATATAATAGGTCTCTTTATATAGCAGAGTTATTGATTAATACTATCCATGTATGTAACTAATTACCTACAGGTTTCATATGAACTTCATTATATTTCTGTCAATGTTTAAAATACAATACATGCAACTGACATTGTTTTCCGAGAACAAACTAACATATAGAATTAAATTTTCCAATATAAATCTACCGCACAATCCTCTGTACCGGTCGTTGAATTTGATGATTAATTGATAAATACTGTAAGCAAATAATAATTAATATAAAGCGGATTGTTTGTGATGTACCCAATTTGTAATAGAAAGTATAACCAATTAATCTGTAATACAATGAAAAACAAATAAATGGCAACATAAAGTTTATTCGGTTGGAAATAATTCAATTTTCCCGGTTGTGTAATTAAAAATGGAAATATATTTTTACCACTGTTCACGATCCAAAAATACTATTCCGATCAATATCATACCATATCTCCACATTATATAACTACAATCAAATCAAATCTGAAGATCAGCAATTTGGGTTTAAGTCATCACACTCAACGAATTAACCACACAGCAAACCATATGATCACGAACTTGGCAATAGCACCAGCAATATCTTGGCAACTTTTAAAACAATAATTTCCAACAAAAGGTCGTGGGTTGAGCGGTTTCCGAAATACAGGTTAGGTTAGGTTAGGTTTGTGGTGAGTGGGTCTATAAGGCTCTCCACTACGACCCGCAAGAGTCTATTGTGGCTCACACCTATTCAGATTTCACCAAACAAATTCAGCTTCTTAACAAAGCCAATTGAAGAGAGACCCTGCTAAACATCAGATACCTGATTCGAGCCGCGGCGGGACAGGCACAAATTATATGCTCTGCTGGTTCATCATCTTCCAGACAAAGACGGCAGGTCAGATCTTCCGACAGTCCAAGTTTTAGCATTTGATGATTCAGATGACAGTGGCCTGTTAGACAACGTAGATCATGTCTGTTATGGTCTAACATTTGTTTGGAGACATACTTCGAAGGATGTATTAAAGCCTTTGAATGAACCAATCCTGGTAAATTATGCCAGAAGTCTAAAGATCTTCTTGCTGTCCAGGTATTTGGTGTTTGTTTGGCAAAGCTTATTGCGATGTCAATTGTAGGTTCTGGTCCGATAGAAACACTTGCGGCACCCGAGGGTGTTTTTGAGCCGTCTGTGTACCAACAGCTGTCTGCTGCTCTTAATAGTTCATCGTTACGGAGGACCCATTCATCTCTATTTGGAATTAGGACGGTGTAAGGCAGGTCGTAGTTTACTGTTGGAGGCATTATTTCAGAGGTCATTCCCAGAATACTGTGACTTTCACTGTCTGCTAGTATTCTACTCCGTTCAGCATAAGCCTGATTTGTGCATTTAGAAATATGTACAATTCTGTATTCTGTCAATCTAGCCTCTCTTTTCAAAAATATATGGAGAAGAGGTAGGTCCAGAAGGATTTCCATGACTGCTGACGGTGTGGAGCTGATAGCACCGATAATTACCAGACAAGCCTGTCTCTGTAAACCAGAGAGCTTTGCTTGGGCCGTTCGCTGTAAAGCTTTTGGCCACCAGGCAAAAGCTCCATATGTGATCATTAGTTTAACGATCATCACATATATCCAATAGATTTGTTTGGGTCCCAAGCCCCAAGATTCTCCATAGATCCTGTGACATGTCCACAAAGATAGTCTGGCCTTATGGATAACTTTTTCCAAGTGAGCGTTCCAATTAAGTTTCTTATCTAGGATAATCCCCAAATATTCCACTTCCGCTGCAAATGAAATAACCTCACCATTGTGGGAAAGTGGCGGAAGATCCTCCAACTTCCTTTTTTTATTGAAGGGAACTATTACAGTTTTGCCAGGGTTAACAGACATCTGTTTCCTCTGACACAAACTGTGGACATCGTCCAACGTCTTTTGGAGGATATTATATGCTACCCTTCCTGACTTGGTCCTTGCCAAGATGACAGGGTCGTCTGCATACGATGGCAGTTCTACCCCTCCTCTTCCGAGATCGCTAAGCAAGTTATCCATCAAGAGACCACAGTAGGGGAGATAGTACTCCGCCTTGTGGGCATCCCCTTCCGAGATACAGATACGGTTACTTTGCTTACATGGACGCATGGTACATGGTACACAAGGCTCCTCAATTCCCGCGAACTTTCCATAACACTAACTTGCAAGAGATTAATGTTGAAATTGCATGGCAATCAGTTTGGTCGTAGGCCAGATATTATAGATTAAGTGACGCTACATTTAATTTTGTTCAGCGATGGATTAAAACAAGTGTCAAGTGTTGTTTAAAAACTGTTCTCCAATTGAGAAAAACGCCGTTCAAGCTCATAAATGACTTGTGAAGTTTCACCGGTAAAATTTCCAATTCTAATTTTAAGAACGTTCAAGCAACCATTGAAAACTCGAAATGCATAGTTCCAGTGTTCAAATTTGTACATAAGAGAATTGGTATGAGAAAAAATAATAAATTGAGCATTTGAGCAGTGCGCTTGGCAAGAATGATTTCTCTTGTAGGTACATGACAAAATATGGAACTGGATCCATCACTATACGCCAGTGTCAGAAAAATCACCAACCAAATTGAGTGAAGAGGGAGTAAACCGGTGAACGCATCCAAAAGACAACAGTAAGCTGCTAAGGTTAGGTCTTTCTATTTTGCTCATGGATCTCTTCCAAAGATTGAAACCAGGCATTCCCAAAGTGGTAACACCAATTGTGAATCTGAACCATCCTCGAATTCACTCCGACACACAGAAAATTTCATCAAAATCGATCGCTTTGGAGAAGTTCAATCACATACACATGGACAGAAGAATTATGTGTATACAGGGTGATTCATAAAGAATGTCCAATCTCTGAACTGTAGATTCTAGACCTCAAAATATGATGATTCTGCTCAACATGCCTGATGCAAATATCGCTAGTTTCCGAGATACGGGGTGTTCTTAGTTTAAATTTAAAATTTGATTTTCGCAATAATTTTTTATGTTTCCACAATTTCTCTTTGGAACACCTGTGCTAGACGATCAACAGCGATCACTCAATTAGCTCAAGGAATCAAACAGAAAAGGCCTCAGACGATAAAGAAAAAACCCACTTGGACAACGCATTGTTGGAAAAGATAGCAGGATTTAACGATTAGAATTGCTTCGACACCTTCCACAGTCACCAGATCGGGGCCCAACACTACTTATCACAAAACAATTTATGATGTAGAAAGATGACGCAAATGATAAGCTTATAGCCGCAAGTATTTTTTGAGACCAAAGCCACTTTGACGGCCTGTTACTCCATTATTTCTTAACGAATATTATTTTTTCATAACGAATATATTACTGCCCTCTATTAAAGTATGTAAATATTGGAAAAAGTGATTTTATTTACAACTATATATGTAGTGTTATCATTACTGACGTTTAAAAAAACTGAAACTGACATATTACCTACTTTCACTTCCCACCCACGGGTGGGAAATTTTCCACCCGTGAGAGGATTTTTCTCTGTTTATTTTGAGAAGAGATGTCTTTTTTAAGTTTTTTAAATAAAAAGTTCATTTACCTATTCGATTT
Organism: Galerucella calmariensis; assembly: GCA_910591675.1. Lineage (NCBI taxonomy): Eukaryota > Metazoa > Arthropoda > Insecta > Coleoptera > Chrysomelidae > Galerucella > Galerucella calmariensis. Next base: position 167,183 of record CAJUYG010000519.1, on the reverse strand, counting down.
TATTGAGACTTATAAGCACAACATTAGCACTTCTAAAGCTCTTGAGGATTAGTAAACACAAAATTAACAAGAACTAAACTTTTCAAACAAAGGATTGATAATTTCAGTATCTCCATATATTCAGGGATTATTGACATTATTGAAATTGATCGTTATGGTCGAACTATTGTGAGATGCTACAGAAACCATTCACCCATGCGTAAATTCTTTGCTTGAAAAGTTCAGTTCTTGTGGTACAGATGATGAACTCTTCATGGTGACTGATGAAGGATTGGAGGAAGTAGTTTCGCCAAAGAGCAGATTAGCAGTCTTCGTTTGATTGGAGAACGAAGTATCTACATATTATTCCGCCACGGTACTCGATTTCCATCCTCCCAATCTCTTCAATTGTAGAACATTTCCTCCATTGTTTGTGAACAAAGTTGCTGCTGTACGCCAAAAACAATGTCCGGTATACTCGCCGACGTTATTTAGTTTCAAAAACGATGCTATTTTTTTCGGAAATTGCGATATGGAATTGTGTCCAAAGACTTGATTGGTAATTTTTCCAAATCTCATTTGCATGAAAACCTCTCATTTTGAATTCGTGAACGGAGTTTCATATATTTCTTTACAATTTCAACCCATTTAGTGCTTAATATCAGAAACGATCGTGCTTGTTATGTTTTTGTGTGAAAAATGATGATGCTGATGTTTTTTTCCAAAATATCAATATCTTGGACTTCCATCTTAAATTCATCACTTCTGCAGGCTCCCGAAAGGCCAATTACCAAACCAACCTAAGAGGTTGAAAAAAATATTAATATAAATACCTAACTATTTTATTAGTGTTAGAATAATAACCTTCAGAACAAGAAATTCTTCTGGTGCTTCATCTAAGAAAGTATCAACATTTTCTGGGGTGAAGGTATTTGATTTCTTCGGTTTATAATTGGCATTTTGACTTTTTAAAAAAGCCATTAATTTCCCATATTTTGATATGTCAACCTTGTCTCTGATAATTAAGTTGTTTTTATCATGAAATACGTAGACCATGAGGTTGACGATTTCTTAGTCTTAGCCATTCCACTGAAGTAGGCAAGAACGATGCTTTCCGATGCAGCTTTTGTGACCCCTTTTTTGGCGCACCAATCTCTGTGCGAATTATATGCTTTATCATACCTCGGTCTACTTTTTTGGGGCATAAGATTTTCTTCAGCTTTCTCCGCTGCTTCCTACATATCTGGCGGTGTGCACTCCAGCTCTTTATCCGACATTTTATGAAAAAATTAAATTACACGGTCCGGATACTGACAAGAGCTGACAAATTTGGAGTGTTTATTAAACTCCAGCCTACTCACTATTGGGAAAATAAGTTATTTGTTGTTAGTTGTCATTATCATTCTATGGTTGTCTTTGTAATTTTATTGTTGACGTTTGTGAAGAAATAATTAAAATTTGCTTATTTCCGAATTTTTGTTTAGAAGATTATAGTTGTAAACAAAATAGCATACAAACTTCGGTGAAAAGTTACATCACTGTCTCTCTCAAGAGTAATGTAACACTTCCCACCTCGGTATGTAATATACTATTATATATGACTCATTCTATTTCACAACTAAAGTCATATTGAATAAACTAGTAGGTCTTTTGAAGGCAAATAGGAAAAGTATTCAACTTCTCTTTTGTTAAGCCCGAGGCAAAAAATGACAAATGACTGTTGAACAATGTGCGGTTCAATTTGACACTTTGGAAATATTATATCCTCTTGTATGTGTTTATTACTACCTGTACACCAAAAATTATCCTGCTGAAAGAGAACAATGTCGTTGGCCCTGTATTTCCCGAACTATGATCATTTCTTGTACACGGTCATAGAGGTAATTACATTTTTAATTATAAATGTGAGATCAAGATTTGGAGTACTGAATTTTTGCCTCCATGTCTGCATATGATTTGTAAAATGTCGAAATATATAAGTTTGACAAATTGAAACAAATCATTTGAGATTACTGCAGTACAATAATTAATATTTCAACTTCAATTAGATACTCGGACTTTATTTTGCCCTACATTTATACAAATCATCACATAAAATTTGTCGCCAAATCAATTACGATTTAAGTCATAAAACCAAATTAAATCCATTCCAATCGTAATCCAATTAACTGTTATATAATGGAAACACAACAATGCCAGCAGGTCACCGACCAGGGACAAAAATACCAATTATTCATTAAAATCCACATTCGTTAATGTGGAATGACAAAACACAAAACATTATCCGTTTCGATTCGAAAGGTATTCGAATGAAAGTATTTCTGAAATTCACTTGAATAACCAATTTCGTTAAATTGTCGGTAGAGAAATTCGTAAAATTCTAATAAATTTTAAATTTTCCGCTTTGTTGGAGAAACATAAATAATCGTATGTGTAGTGTTGCACGCCCATGATGTGAACGAAGCAGAACACTGTTTAGTATCCAATGTAACATAAATCACAATTGGGTCAACAAAAGCCAAGTAATTTAAGACAACAAATGCATATGGATAGTTTGAATATAAATAGATACATATTCAGGATACTTCATACACCCTTTACCAGCGTGGGTAAAGATTTTAGCACTCAATACGTTACGGAGTCATTCAACTCTAGTAACTTCAATTTTCAGAAATTGGAGAACAAGAAAAATAATTGCAGTGGCAATTTTTTTTTCATGAAAAGTAACAAAAACAAAAGTGTTATGATAAACGAGCTGTATATATTCATTGGTATGCGTTAGAAACAGAAAACCATAAAATTTATGTGTTTTCTCGGCATTTATCTTCTATCACTGATCGACATTAATCCTCTCAACTTGTTTTTACAAGTTAAGTAATTTCTAGCATACATATTCTAGATCCAAACCTGGGAAAAGTCATTCAATGATATCAATTTGAGGCATTTTCTTAAAAAATTAACTCAAGGACCATCCTAAGAATCAAATTATAATTTCATAATCATTTGCAGTTTTTGTGTAGTTATGATCTAAGCATTCACCACCCTTATAATGTGATATGACCTCACCCTACTTGAAGGATTACTTCCATTTCCTTGAAAATAAGTCACTTTTAATTGTCTTTTTCCTCAACTCACTTTTATTTCCTCATGATCAGGTTAAAATATATGGATAATAAGGGTGTCTCATTATATTCTGACTGTTTTCAAGAGCTTATATCTTCGAAACGATTCTAGATAATAAGATGCGGTTTCCACAGTTAGGTTTAAAATTACCGTGAGTTTTGTTGTGACATATTTATATAAATGGCGTACTTCCGGTTTACCCGCTAGAAAAGTGGCGTATTTTCAGAATACAGTAGATGTAATTTTATAAATGGGACACCTTGTATATTTGGCAATTAATTGAAAGACGCATATTTTTACTTTATAACGGTACTTTAAAGTTCAAAATCGGTGCACAGAAAGCGAAGTTAGATAACTTTAACTAGGATACTGTAATGATTTAGATATAAAGTTGGAACTTTATTAGCTGAAGTGAACTGTAAAAAACAAATAGAAACATGTTTCAGGGTACTTCTTGGTCTATACATTTGTGGAATCGAACCAAGTTGTCAAATGCTGCTGTCAGCATTTCAAGAGGAATATTTTCCATTACCTGCCGTATGTTATTTTTTAATTCCTCAATAGTAGCTGGCATCGGGTTGTAGACTCTATCTTTCACCAATCCCCATACAAAAAAATCTGGGACAGTCAGGTCTGGGGTATTTGGGGGCCATTCTATTGGACCAGTCCTAGGTACCAATCCAATTATTTCCAAATTGTTGGTTAACAGATTCTCTTGCTATGTTGGAATAATGGGGTGGAGCCCCGTTTTGTTGAAAGCAAACATTTTGGTTCAAAATACCATCTTGTTCTAACTGGTTCTAACACAATGTGACGTTTTGTCAATATGGCAATATTTTTGTGATGTGAAATATTAACGCCTCCTTGATTATTATTTATTAATAAGATATCTGAATCATTACAGTATCTCAGTTAAAGTTATCTACCTTCGCTTTCTGTGCACTGATTTTAAACTTTAAGGTACCGATAAAAAGTAGAAATATGCGTCTTTCAAGAAATTGCTTAATATACAGAGTGTCCCATTTAAAAAATTACATCTACTGTATTCTGAAAATACGCCACATTTCTAGCGGGTAAACCGGAAGTAAGCCATTTATATAAATGTGTCACACCAAAACTTACGGTAATTTTAAACCTTACTGTGGAAACCGGATCTTATTATCTAGAACCGTTTCGAAGATATAACCTCTTGAAAACAGTCAGAATATAATGAGACACCCAGTATATTTTGAATCGGTTATAAACTCTTCTTCCACTAATGTGAAGATAACATGATAAATATTGTTTCCATTATTATTTTATCACCAAAGAAGGCACGCCCATGAAAGAAATGACCCAATTGACTAAAAGTAAGCGCTTGTATCCGTGGTCACAAATATGTTCCAATTGCTAGACACGTGTTTGGTTTTGGATTTTTTTAACGTGACAGTGACTAACTCTATTCAATAAATTAACGTCTTTTATTTGATCACCGAAAGTAAGGGGACTTGATACGATTAAGTAACGATAACATACAATAGATATTCATTATATAGGTCATTTCAAACTGAATACCTACATTGTGTAGCTTTCAACATTACATATCCGTAATCGTATATACCAGAATATACAGGGTGACCTGATGAAAATGAAACAGAACCGTTACCACAAACTTCGTTAATGTATTAAAAAATGCAGAGACCCATATATTTTTTATCAAAGGGAGATACTTTTCTCAGTTTGTCGCTTGGCTACTTCTACCCCCTAGCGGGGGTAAGCATCACCACAAAATATTCAACTGACAATAGGGTTCGAGTGGGGTATCATTTGAAAACCTTTCATCTCTACAACATTTTTTTGGAATAAATCCCAATAGTTTTCAATGAATTACATTTCAAAACTCGAATTATGTAGGTACTTGTACAGCTTCTAATTTTGAAATTGGAATCTTTATTATTTTTGTCAAAATAGTGATAATGACACATAAAACACGCTTCTTTCTGTACTATACTGGCTTAATCATAACACATATCACACTCAATCTTCCGTCGAATTTCCCAAGTGAAACTTTTGGTGATGGTGTCCATGTATTCCTGGGAAGATATAGCGACTGAAGTGGAATACGAGCAGCAGGATCATTGTATGTGGACATAATATCACCAATAATAGATGGCTAATTTGGAATGGAACTTCAGATAACAGCAACATAGGCAAGTTGTGACAGGCTGCCACAATCCTTAAGGAAACAGGAATTTGTGCTCAGCCTGGGATAATATTAATAACCTCAACATTCGAGCAGGTCGATTATAAGTTAGTATGGGATTGTATGGGTGCCTCTAACGTACTCGGAGACCATTGCAAGGTCATGTAAGCCTTAGTTAGCCAGGGCATAAGTGTCACAGAGGCAGAAGGAAGGGCCAGGCAAGGCTTATCAATGTGATTCTTTGCAAAGTTTACAATAAGTTTATGGCCACAAGGAAATGAGCGGCACAGAAGTTTCTAGAAAAATGGACAAGGAATAACTTCATTTGTCAACTGATACTGTAGACCTAATAAGCGAAGATAGAAAAATTGTCAAAGTCGTAGTAATTATGTAAACAGGGTACTGTGAGCTTGACAGGCAAAGCCATGTGCAGCTTTCGTCACCCAGAAAGGAAAATTGCAGTGGACATTCTAAGCCAACGAATGACCAACGAATGTGTGGTTTTTGCACTAGGCGATAAGAAGCCACTAGCAGGAAACTACAGATTCAGTCTCGAAGCTGATTGCCTACATAAAAAAAAGAACTGAAGAATGTAATATAGATTCAAAAAACCGCTCTGGAAAGGTCGGAGTGGAATAACCACCTTGTTAAATCTAATCTAACATTTAACCAAACCAGAGAAACGATACGGTATTTTTAAACTTATAACAATAACGCACACTGTAATATTACTCATATAAGCCCGTTCCGAATTGAGTACGATTTCATCGAACAAAACATGTAACATGTGAATTCCTCAATCACCAAAGTCGGAGGATCATTTCGCTCCTGGATTCCAAATTATAAAGAGATCAATATTTTATTATGGGTTTCACAAGGCCACGATTACCTAGTTGACATCTTGAAGTTGAAAATCTTATATCTAAATATTTCCCAAAATTTGCTTCACTATTTTTTCACTAATGAATTTTGTTTCACCGGTACACAGTTTATTACCGTTGTTCACATTTTTTGGCAGTAAAATATAAGTGTACCTACGTTATAATGTATAGTTAAAGCCAGTCTAATGCGAACGCGAAACATGAAAACAAGCGCAATCGATCATGCCCTTTTCATCATCCACTACTACTTAATCACCTATCACAAGCAAGAAGATGATTTGATTACACTCTTATCAGCGCTTAGATGAAATTTGAAACCGTATGGTTATCAGCATGTACAATTCAGAAGAAAAAACTACAAAAAAAACAAATGCTAAGATGATGGATTATGAGGGAAGACAACATCATGAACTATTTCTTGCAACATTTGATGTTATGCCCTTCTTTATTATTAACTGTGCAATTTCCAACAAGGCTGTTGAATTTCTGTCCTGCTAGTAATCGTGCACTTGAGCTCAGCTGTAAAAGTTCCCAGGAAAGCTAGTTCACCCTCACTCCCGCGAACAAAAATGTAGGTATTCTTGATCAGTCAAGAGGGACAAAAGGTCTGTTCCCACTGGGGGTAGAGCCAGCCAGGTATCGTTCACGCGAGTGCTGCACTTCTTTCCTGTTCAAACTCATTAGTATTGATTTTGGGACGGTACAAAAACTACCCCCTGGAATGGCTGAGAAAGGGGATTTGTCCATTCCTAATTCGATCTTGCGTACTATACAGTACTCGATACATTTCAGAACGGTTCCAAAATGCCAGTTGGAACAAAAAAACGTAGCTTAACGCGTGTTCAGGTCAAAGAAGATGGAACAATTTAAAGTTCTACCCAATTTTCTAGTTTTTTTGGGTAAGTGTCCCACATTTTATGTTCCTTTGAAAATTAGTCATATTATGAATATTTTCTTACTTTCCAGTATTAATGTAAAACGTTTGAACCGAATGGCGGTAATGTGTATTTTCATGCTCAGGTAAAAACTAACTCACAATAATAATTCACCTGATTACGCAGTTCCCTGTCAATTGTCATATTTAAGTTGAGCGAGTTATCAACAGATGTCGGGATAATAGTATCATACTATTATAAAGCCCTACAAATTTGGAAATTACTTTCCAAATAGGTGGACCGGTCACTTCTCGGGCTATACGCGCCGACAAACAATGAAACCGGTCTGCAAGAGATATTGTCCCTTTCAATTAGGAACTAGAATGGTTGGTTATATCTTGCGGACTTAGTAGTGTAGTTCATTAATAACTGCAAAGGGAAGGAAAGCAAGTTTTTGTATTTAATTTTTTTCTGCTTCATTAGGACAACCTGTATTATTGTTATTTATCCTTTCGGATAGCATTTTTGCAGGCTTTTTAACGGCGTTTTTGAAGTGGGGGTTTGCTACTCACTTTTTTGTAGGTGGGGCATAGGGAGTTGACAGGAGTACATTATCTCGTATGTCATGTTGGCTCATTTTCTTCACCTTAGATATGGTTGGTGACTTTTTTTAATATATACGGGGTTGGGATAAAGTATGGAACCAAGTAAAAATGTTTCAAACGGAAAAAACGATATTTATGAAAGCTTGCAGGTAAGTGCAACGGGGCAAAATGCATTTTTTTGTTTATAATATACTTCCGGTTTAACCAGAAGTACCATCAACTTCCTCAATTCAAATGAGACACCCTATATATTTTCACAGATTTTGAAAGAGCTTGTTATTTTGAAGTCATACCTACACAGTTTAGTGTGAAAAAATTTGTAAAAACGAGGAATAACTTACTGTTAGTTGTTGTACAAAAGGTGTTTATTTCATTATTTCATAATAATGAGAGAAAAAATTATTTGGAATGTTCAAAATGCTCGCCGTTTACTTGCTGACAATATGCCATCCTATTAACAAATTCTTTCCAAGACTTCTCCACGTATTAGTTCACATTCATTAATAATTCTTTGTTTCAATTCCTGTAAGTTTGTTGGTCGTCTAGCGTGAACAAGTGCTTTTAGATAACCCCAGAGAAAAAAATCCAACGGGCTATGATCCGGAGAACGAGCAGGCCACTCTATGAATCATCTACGTCCAATCCATCGATTTGAAAAATTCGCATCCAGAAAATCCCTAGCCTGTCTATCATGGTGGGGAGATGCTTTATCTTGTTGAAATCAAACATTTTGTGGTAATTGCCCATTCTGTTGAAGTGCAGGAGTTATTTCGTTATTTAGTAGATCCAAATACTTGTCACCATCGAGTTTCCGTCGATGAAAAATGGGCCTACAAGCCTATTTTCTACAATTCCCATCCAAACATTTAACTTCTGAGGATGTTGGGTATGTGCTTCATAATTTCATTGAGGATTCTCATTTGACCAATACCTTGAGTTATGGCGATTAACTGTTTAATTCAAACAAAAAGTTGCCTCATCGGGAAACACTATGTTAGTAGCAAAATGTTTGTCGACATAACAGATGTCCATTATAGCCGTTCGAAAAATTCCAGCCGTCGGTCAAAATCATCGTCTGACAATTCTTGAGCCAACTGTACCTCATACGGATGATACTTTTCACTTCTCAATATCTCTTCTACAGAACGTCGACTGATACCATGGCTTAGTGCCAAATTTGTGGTGGAAGTTTGAGGTGATTCTTCTGAATCGATTGCAATATTTTGTTTACAAGTTCAATTGGTTGCATTCCGCGGTCTCCCAGATTATAGCAGGTTATATTTTTTACCATTCCAGTTTTATTGAAACGTTGTAATGTTTTAGTTACTGTTGATCGTGATATGGGACCGGATGCAAATTATTGAAAATATAACATTTCTTCATGAGTTCTAACACGATCACCATAACCAATCATCATTGAAATTTCAATACGCTCTTTTCCACTAAATTGAACCATTCTAAAATAGCAAGTTCTTTCAAAATCTGTGAAAATATATAGGGTGTACCATTTAAACGAAAGAAGTCGATGGAATTTCCGGTTAAACCAGGAGTATATTATTTAAAAAAAATGTACATCAGATGCACTTTGTTCCATTGCACATGCAAATTTTCATGAATATCGTTTTTTTCGTCTAAAAGATATTTACTTGATTCTATACTTTATTTCAACCCTGTATATCATTTTTCCAAAGTCAAATAACCTCAATTTCTTGGATTACTACCATTTTGGACTCCATCATTTTCATTGCATATTCTTCTACTTACTATTGATCACAAAACATCATTTGTCCCTAGCTAACCGCATTTGGAAAATACCGAATCTTTCACCATTATTCTTTTAGAAATCTGGGCACATCCAACGCAAGATAATGTTTTTTATAAGAAAACGCATGCAGTTATTGGAAAGTTGACAAAGTGAACTGCCTAAACTTCCATTTCGACCCTTGTATTCAAAAAACTTTTTTCAACTTAATAAAAGTTTGGCTTAAACAGCACAAAATAACTTTTTTCTAATAACGAATTTCATCAAAGAAATAAAAGTAAAATACAACAATAAAAACTTTCCACGTTTCCCAAACTTCTCGCATGCTACTTTGTGATTTTATGTGTTTACACGATTCTGTATAATCTTAGCAAACAGCTTATATATGATACTAAATAAGTAATTCTAAGTAAACAGATATTCATACCATCATAACATTTATTGATTTTGCTACGGACAAGGGTTGACTAGACTTAGAAATTTTCTGTAACAAATAAGAAAACTTTTCAACTACGTAAATTTCAACTTACTACTGACAGAATGGATCAAGTGTCGCAGTATTGCAAGTGTTCCATTTTAAGAACCTATAGATATGGCAGTTATAAACCGTACGTAGTATTACATATTTTAAGCAATCAGCTACTTTGCTACAATGTCACGTTTCGAGTCACGTGGTATAATTTTTAGAAATTTCAATGAGACAACCTGTATATTGTTCCACTGCTCTAAAGGCCTCTCTTATACTAATTCTGCAATATCTATTATTTTTGTGTTGGGTACTTAGGAATGACAAAATAATTTTTATTTGAAAAAGAACTCATTTTGCTCAGCGAGTAACGTCACATTTGAATGTGTATTTCCAAGACAAATGGAATAGAATAGAATAGAATAGCTACTGTTCACTTTTAATGAACGAGTATTGGGAGGATTTGTGGAATTTGATCGGCCTGCAAGATCTCCAGACCTGAACTCACTAAACTTTTTAATGCAGGTGATATTCTACCCGGGTCATGAACCGTTAGATGTGTCACCTATAAAGGACACAGCTGCTTCGGATTATTCCTCCACTGTAGTCCATTTCGAAACTATTCCAATTTTTGTGACCACTTTTTTTTTATCACAAGAACCGGTTCTAGTCCAGCATATGTCGGTGCTAAAGCTTTTCTGCTCAGCTTGTTCATTTCCATGAATATCGTTCTGTCCTGGCTCTTAGCATTTCTCTATCATTTCGGATGTTACCTTGCGGCTATTTGAAGCTACAAGGCTGGGAACATCTTGGGTTCCTTATTCCCTCAGAAAACTTTGCTTCTGTTTGCTTCCCAGTCTTCAAAGCGTCTGTATACCAGGTTTTACCTCGGAGAAGCTTTAGTCTGTTTGGGTCTTGCCAGTCCTATTTGTGAGGTATCTCTACCTCATATTCAGGATCAGGGAAAAGTTGAGTGGTCATATGGTCTAGAATAGCTCCACCTACGATGACTTCAATGGATATGTGTCCTGTACGCACTGTTTACCTAACCCATTCTCATTTTCCCGTAATCACCAGTTGTCATGGGGTAGAACGAAATAAGGCTTCCAGTGTTGCCATCGGTGTACTACTCAAGCACCCTTTAATACTAAGACAAGCATGTCTTTGCTCCTTTCTAATTTCATCATTGCATTATGTTGTGTCGTCTTTGTCCACCAGTCCAAAGACGCATATGAATTTAACCACTACACTGTGTCCAGCGTATCATGCGCGGACTTGACCCATATGTTTCCCATAAGTTCAGCTTGCCATCATTAAAGTGATCTCCGATCTTGATGCCACTTTCTCCAGTTGTTTTCGCTAATCTCTAGTCAATAATTACCCCAAGATATTCAACATCCATCACCATTAGAGTTTACGTACCGTAAAGGGACAGTGGTCCCAATTCCACCAATTTACTTCATATGGATGGAGTTTGTTTTTCTCAAAAATTTCACCAATTATTAATAACGCAAAATATCAATTTTTTCACGTTTAATTGAAAGTTTCTCTTATAAAATCAAGTATTTATGAAGTTAGTTTGATAGTCCCAGAATATTATATTGAACTGGATAATCAGGAATTGTTTCAATTGAGTTTCATTTGACATCTACATTATTTTCTACAGCAAAAAGAAATTGTTCGAAGCTGATACTTTTCGTCACTCTTTTGGGAAAACTCAATGCAATAAACAGTTTAAGTTGAGAATAAAGTTACAGTTTCCCAAGCAGTAATCCAATTAATATACGCTTATTAATGATTTTCAATATTATATGCACATACGTTCAATAAAAATTGTAATCAACATTATATTCTTCATTAACTCTTTTTATCTTAGTCCATAACAAGGTGAATAGCTGCAATTATATATGCATGGTATGACGAAGTTTGATGATCATAAAAACTTTTATTCTCATACAGTACCAATAAAAAAGCGATTAAAGTAATATGGATGCACTACCTTAGCGACCTTAGTAACTATTATTATTTCAGAACATGCTAATAAAAAACGAATGAACGAATGCATAAAATTTTGCACAAACAGAAGTGACTTCTTATTAAATTATATAATATTATGTTATGTTCAAGTCGATCTATAACGCGTTTTTATATTATTTATTGTAACTATCTATCCCGTACCGTTATTACTTCTGGTAAATAATTAATGTGTACAAAGTTTTTCAGTTACGACCACATCGATATCAATAAACAAGTAGTAATATTAGCGTGGAATAGGAGAATATGTAACAGGCTTATTAAAAAATTAATATTTCTTATCGCAGAAGCAAATTTTATTGACTGTCGTCACGAGGTCATTGACAGAGAAAATAAGCTGCGCAATTTGTAAATTTGGACTAAGACGAATAACAAAATGAGAAAGCGACAAAATAGAGATGTTATTGTTGGAAATAACAAATATAAGGATAATTGCTGTATGAAGGGTAGGTAGGTGAATAAAATCCAAATTAATTATAATAATTGAACAGCTCTCGACACGAAGATAATAGTTTAATATTTCTACCGCGTGTAACGAATTTTTGAAAAAATATTTTTCAAACAACAAAATCCTTTCACTAAAATGCAACAACTACTTCCCGGGCAATATACCCCGTCAGTCATTGAATTACACTTCTGATGGTTGATAATATCGTGTAGATTCTGCAGATATCCCCATTCCGTTCACCTGTGTAGTTCAATGTCTGTCGGGGCTTATGGTCCGAGAAGTAGTTGCTGCTTCTTAGTGACCAGTATCTGCTCTTTGGAAAGTATTGTTACGTCGGAGCCTGCACTAAAGAAATGTAAAGGTCCTTGAGGAAAAGAACGAAAGCATACATCGGGAATCATCTAGATCTGTCATAGTAGAGTCGAGAACTGTCTGGAACAGGTGGAAAGTATAGGAAGCAAAGCAATTGACATTCGTTAGTTTGAGTATTTGAAGTATCAGAACCATGTACCAGAAGTTGAGTTCTGGTGATCGTAATTTAGCTATATTTTGCCGTCAGGGTAACCACAGCAATGTGGTCATCATTATATATCATTAAAACTAGTATTCTCCGCAGTAAAACCCGTACGGCATTCAGAATCCGATTCCTGCCAGTTACCGCAGAGGAATCATGTATTCTCGCTAACCTACACAGGCGTATAAGGATTGCAAATTTTGTGCAAAATGGAGCACGTAGGTATACAGTTTTCCTGAGATGTTAGTTTTGATATTGATTACCTATTCAATATATTATCAATAGAAATTGTCGCTCGAAGGTTTGGATTCAGGTGAGGATACGTATAGGCTCAAATCAAAAACTATTTAGGCCTACCCCTAGCTAGAGGTCTTTGAGTGAACGGATTTGCAAGTCAGCTTGAACCTTCCAGATACATTTTGATGGTACATCCAGTGACGATGTCTGAGAATAGTAAGCATGGCAGCTCTTAGATGGGATGAAACAATCAGGATTTTGTATTTTCGGGTGATTTTTATACCTCCAAGTTATGGTTAGGTTAGCGTTTTCAATTATTTAATAATTTCAATACTAAAACTCTGATCAAAATGTGGATCATCCTGTATTTATCAACGGCAATGGATTTTTGTGGGAGAAATGACGAACGGCTCACAGCAATATTATAGATTAGTTTGCCAACAGCGAGGGTAAATTGTTTGATGATATCTGTATACAGTTATTGTATTTGATGTGTAAGTATGTATTAAGTGATCTAGTTGTTTTTAAAATGGAGTCATTAACTATAATAGCTATCGACCAACTATGAATACGTTAACACCAGTCTATTATACTCGAGTATAAAGAACCAGGCAGCCGGCTTATGGAGAAATGGGCTTCGCTGAAATTTCATGAATTGTTATTATATTGTAGTTGACGACTTTCTGATTAATAGTGTCCATGGGCCCAACTCAATCCTATGACTAGTTTCAGAGATACAGGGTGTTGAAGTTGGAAAATGGCCATTTTTTAAAAGCATGTATTCCTTATTTTCTTCATTGTACCAAGAATTTTTTCCTATGATAGTGTTCTAATGACACTAAATATCAGTCCCTTATGAGAGAAAGTTTCATTTGCTACAGGGATACTCAAAAATTCAAAAAACGGAACGTTGACTTGAAATATAATTCAACTTTCAGGAATTTCAATATCTGGCTGGATTTGCTTCTGGTTGGTTTATAATAATAAGATATGCGAAACATTTTTACAGGGCGAGTCAGAAAGTTGATCGCCCCTGTATCATATATTTAATAGAATTTTCTATACTTTGTACTTCATGTTAGTAGGTGACATTGAGTCATTTTGAAATATATATAATTTATATATGATATACTGGGCTATTCAAAAGATATGTATGGAAGAAAATCCGAGAATCGATTTTTTTTTTGGAAATCTCCCTGTAATTAAATTTTTCCTCCGTGAATTTCTGTGATACTTTCATATTACTCTTACTTTGAGTTTGTTCGTCGGATGTAGAAGTTTTGTGAACGTGCTATGATCAGTTTCTTTTTATCCCGAGAATATGATGACAAGCCTATCATTATTGCCAACCGTGTATTAGAGAATACCAAAATTTCGCAAGTGGTTACTAAAGTTATTATCGAATGTTGTTAGCAGAGTTGCTATGGTTAACAACTGCGATAACCACTTTACTTACCCTGAATGTCTCAATTTTGAAAGTTTCAGACCACTATATCTAGGAAACGACAAGAGATATCGAAAAATCTCAACCTCTTTCTTGAGGTAGGAAGAAGGACCTGATTAACATGGAAGCCAATGTACTCTCATCAATTAAGATAAAATTATCCCGTTACGTATGATATTCGACACACAAATTCATTTAAATAACAATGATCAATCAACAGTATTTTCTATTTTCCTCCTGTAATAGTTATTAACGTGACCGATATGTAGCAAATAACGGATGAGATTCAATATTGTTACAACCGAATCCGTTATTTACGTATCGGTGTCGTTGAAGACTTTTCGTAATCTCGTTAAAAGATTATATTTTGATTCCGAGAAAAGGACAAACCACGTAGGTACCTTGTTATTCTCTAGAAAAATCCCAACATATTTCTTGATTGTCATTTTACATTGAACAAAAAAAATTTTAACGGACGGATGGTCATCGTTAAATCAAAATAACAGTATGGGCATATGGAAGGAGTGTATTTAGAATGTTATATTTCCAAAAAGTCAGGTATTACGTTGAAAAGTGCCAGATAGACAAAATGTCTTCGACCTCTCGCTTCATTCTCTCGAGGGGTAACACCATTAAAAAATGTTCTTATTGTAGAATAAGTGGCTAACATAAGTGGGATATTTCTATCCAAATTTGCTGGCTAATACAATAATTGTCTCCAACGTATATCAGAGCAGTATCATCAGCCAAAAATATGTGATGGTACCTATACACCTTAGGAAAAGTAAGTCATTGATGTATATTATAAAGAGTATCAGTTCAACTACACTCTATTCAGGAACACCAAAAGTACAAGTTCTCTCACTGCTCAAAAACGAGTTAATACTAACGCGTTGTTTCCTGCCTGTTGGAGAGTTTCCAAGAATATAATGCACTACTATACCTGAATGCGTGGAAATAGTTTTGATATTTGGTTTCCAAAACAAAATTCAATTACAGACAGCTATCATGTTCAACGAAACACATCCTGAAAAACCAGTAACGTGTATATCAGTTAATTTGTCGCAAAACATGAAAAAGTTATGGATCGAAAAAAACAACTCAGATTGAAGTCCTTGGATATGTAGTGTGGAATCTCTATGACCTTCATCCTTCCAAATTGCAAATTCAGTCCGGTGATACTAGGACTATCTGTATCAATAATGAACATGGACTACCAAATACATCCTTCAATGATTGGTGCATTTTTTAAGTAATCTGAATAAACAGATTTTTCGTTACTGGAGTGAATCGAATCCATATTCATTCCGAGGAAAACACCCTCAGAAACGCTCTCAGAAACAATAATCAATTGTTCCATTCCATCGTTCTGTATGGATCTTCATCAAGTGAAAGCCCCATCTATCCAATTTTTCAATAAGTACCTAGAGGCTAGCTTAAGCCAAATGCTCTGAAAAAAAACGTGTATACTCACGAAAGGGCCAATATCGTCAATTTAGGACATTGTAAGCAGTGAAACATTGCTAAGAAGAAAAAAAACATAGTGATTTCAAGTCTCATGGTTTGGATAGTGCTCAACAAGATAATATAATAATACAGATTGTTCTTACTCAGGATAAACTTAATTGAGGTTTGACAATGATGAAACAAATATACGTGCCACCCTCCATAGGCTCAATTCTACAATGAGCTTTAATTATCGTACGATGGACAGAAAACAAGTTCTTCGATACCCATGATACAGTAAGCAAAGAATGGGACGATTTTAGTAAAAACTGCAAGATGGAAGCACCTTCAAATGGAGTAAAACGCATGACAATGATTCACGCTGGTTTGGGAGACGGATCTGTTTGCTAGAAGAATATCAAAGACTCTAGATTGGACTATAACGAAGATACAAGTGCAAATCTTTTTGAAAACCGGTTTCAAAATTCTGTTTTGAAAAAAATTCCAAACAATAGTGCTATTGCGATGGACACCGAAAGATATCACAGTCAGCTATAAAAAGCGCCAACCAGAGCAAGTACTGAAACTGTAAATCAGGAGTATATTATGTTAAGAAATGATTGAATCTAATTACAGGAAAAAACAACAACAAGTGTTGAATTCATTTACTATTGAAAAGCAATATGTATGTGACAACTGAGCAAAACAAATGGGACATCCTGTGTTACTCCCTCCATACCATTGTGTATCCTAACCCATTAAGCATATGTGGCACCATATAAAAGCAAACGTGAAATCGGAGAATGTTTCTCCTACCCTGAGTGCGAGTGTCATGAAGTTGATTGAAACTGTTACGAATAATATATCGGTTGAAAGCTGGACAAATTTAGTAGATCATAATATTATTGTGAACTTAAACACTCCTATTTGTTCGTGCAAAGTTTTAATATTTTCCATTGTGGTTAATTGAAATAAGGACTCTGACAGTGAAGCAGAATGAGACTTACAGAATAATATCATTGAAGTGTATATTACATTTATTGTTTAATTAGGCAAAGCGAATACCATATACTTTGAGATAAATGTATTGGCATTCTATTTACAATATGCTTCGAAAGGAAGTTGCTTGTGTATACCTATATTACTATTTTCACCTAGAGTCCGCCTTTGGTGCTCTGTCATTATCACATCACAGTTAGATACGCATTTTAACACGTGTTTATTTGATACCACATCGTTCACCAAAGCATAAGAACAATTCCAAAAGTGCTTGTCCACTGACCATGCTCTACTGGAAGTAATAAATACTTTATATAAGAATATTGATGAGGGTTTACCTGAAATGGTGGTTTCACTTGACTTTGCGAAGGCCTTTGATACTATGGACCACTGCCTTCTTTTGCCTTTTTTTGTAAACACTAGAAGACATTGGAATTAGAGGACCAGGGACTCAATTCTTGAAATTATACGGATTTCAGTAGCATACGAATTAAATTCGAACAAAAGATTCTAATAAGAACGTCAATCTTAATTCTTGAATGGTATGCGGAAAAATTTCCTTATACGGATATTTTATTCGAATAAACAGTTTCAGAGCTTCTCTTTTCTATCTTCTTTTTTGGGTAATATTCCGGCGGATAATTTACTTAGCGTATTTTCTTCTTTTTTGTACGTGTGTCGAAACAAATGTACGATGCGATAAGAAAGAAGAGCAAATAAACCAACAATTTTCCCAATTTTGTTTACGTTTTTTTGCTTGTTTTTTGTTTTATTGTTCAATCAAACTTGTATGTATCCAACATCTGTTTGATATGATCCTGAAGCAAAAAAACCTAATGCTGTGAGGAGCTGAAAACAAAAATTAGTTTACACATTTACTAAAGGTATCATTGAAATTACCTTCGTTTCAATATCTAAGGCGGACAATATTGTTGGATGTCTTAGATTTAGTTCTAGCAAATCAAGTAACTCCGTGGCCAAAGGTTTTGATAGCCGATAAATTTCAATAAATTGATTGTCACTTAGTTCTTCAAATGCTTCCCTATGCTGAAAGACTATACGTCGATTATTGCCATCAATTTCGGCTTCTTTCAATGCTCCAATCGCCCCCAAAAGGGCAAGATCCCCCAAATTAGCCATGAACAAACCTTAATACCTACCAATAAATCGCAAGTGAAAAATATGAACAAGAACAATGTAAGTTTAAGTTCGTTGTTGGTTACCAAAAGAAAGTATTCATCACTCACTGATATTCACCTCAGAACCGTTTTTTCACATGAACCGAGATATTTGTAAGCTTTTCAAAACTATATATACCTACAAAAACCCAAAAGTACCTATACTGAAAAAAGCAAGTAATAACAAAAAAAGTGTGGTTAGAGTATTTTGGAATATATCTAATTCGTATACGGAAAATCAAATTCGCCTAGTTTGACCCATTCGATGTCAAATTTGTATAACAAAAGTCGCATACCGATTTCAAGAATACAAATACTTGATTTTATTCGAATTTTTTCCGAATATTGCCAAATCCGTATACGGATTTATTTCAAGAATTGGGTCCCAGCACATGCTTTTTTCAAAATTCATCTAACAAACCGATCTCAAAAAGTAAGAGTAGGTGATAAAGACAGTGAAGAAGGTGTACCACAAAGTATGGTTCTAGGCCCTGTTTGACTTGATATCTATTTAAATAACTCACTCATGGTTGAAAATGGAGGTAAAATAATCAGCTTTCCGGACGATACAGTTCTAATATACAGTGGTTGAAATTGGTACGATTGAAAGTTGAAAATTGAGAATCAACTTGCCATTTACATCCTTGCATCCTTAGAACCAAATCTTCCGAACTACACCGTCAATGCCAAAAAAATACCGATATTCAATCTGCAGAATAGAATATTCAAGAACCATAATAAATCCACATCTTAGGTGGGATGATTATATTAGCTATTCAGTTCAAAAATTGGGGTGTATTTTGAACAAATTCAAACATATCTCATTATCATTTACGATATAAACAAAAACTAATGGTTTATCGAAGTCAAATTTCTGATCAGCAGGGGTGTAGTGGCGAAGACTTACTGTAACATTCTTCAGGTTTCACGAAGAAGATTCCTCAAAATCATTCTTGGAAAAATGAGAAAGTACAGCATTGAACTATATACTGAAACGAAAATATTAGACGTTAGACAATTATATTCCAAGACAGCAGTATTAAAACTAGATGAATTTAAATCAAATCTGCAAATTCAAAGTCACAATAACACGACAAGAAATAAACACACTCACCTGAATCCAGCAATGAAAAAAACAGCTGGCCAAAAAAGCTTTCACTGTTTCTTAGACCTAAGCCATGCTATACCCCAGCAAACTAAAAGTGAGACTTCTGTTAATGTACTTATTGCAAAACTGCATGAATATATTACCAAAACAAATAGACACTCCATCCACAACCTTATCAAAAATAATCACTTACAATGTTTTTATCAATAATCATTATTATAATCTTCAATTAAAGTATAAACTTTTATAAATCATCTATTACCTGTTAACATTTATTTGTCACCTAGTAAAGTTTTATATCTACTATCGATAATCTATCCTTGTAAACAAGCCTCGTAGGCTTCGCAAGTGTTTCTATTTATTTCACATGAAGTCGTTTGTCTTCTACGTACTCCAATTATGTGTGAGTCGATAATTTTTATTCTTATTCATCTCTCGTCTGGAAAATTTTAATACTACGTCAATGTGAAGGAATTCTTGCTCACCAATATTGGGGAACAGAACTTCTCAACAGGTTTGAAGTTCGTACTAATTCAGAAAATGGCAACCACAATAATGTCATCAATCTCACAGGTGTTGGTTACTGGACTCCCAACCTCAAAAAGGTCATTGGTAATTTGATTTCTTGGCATTGCTGTATTAAAGGTACTTCCTTCATTTTCATCACAATTTGAGCATGTCCTTGCTCTAAAAATTCCACTCTCATTTGAAATTGTTTTTCCTCAGTGATGTTCAGTAGCGTTTTGAATTGTGCTTGATCAGTGGCATTTACTTTTCTTCAATGTTCTGTGGAATTCTTATAATAAATCCCAAAATAATAATGTGTGGAGGAGGAGCACACTTATTAATTATCAATGTCTATGAACATGGTTTTTGAATGTTCCTGAAAAGTGGTAAGGAGCGATGGACTTGTTTGTACAAGCAGAAAACTCTAATTATATCTCCTCACTTTGAGAGAGTGTAGTGAAAGTTTAACAGATTCAGAACATTACGGGAACCAAATTACTGAAAGAGACCCTGTTTCAACTGTAACTGTAAGGAACCGGATTACAGATTGAAATTAGGTAAACATAAGGTATACTGGGAGCCAAATTACATTCTTTCTGACCCCTCAAAATATGGAAACCAAACTACATATACCCAGTCTTACGTTCACAGAATTAATTGAAGTTTGGGGTATAAACCTGTAACCTTTTCGGTTCAATGTAAGTGTGGAAAAAGATGATAAGAAATAATGTTTCATAGAAAAATATCAGCCTCACTACTTCCACTTTCATCATTGGACCAAAATAACTGTACCTTTACAATGTATTTTTCCATCTCTAGCTGATATTGAATTTATGGCTATTCGAAATAATGCAGAAAGTATGCCGCCAATTATATTTTAATATTCGAAACTTGCTTTTTTAAAAACAAATTATATTAAATATATTTATACAATGAAACTTATATACTAAGTGTAAAAAGAAAAGATATTTGTTACTACTATGATTTATGCCAGAATGAATATTAATTGTTCTCTTATCCTATTTATAAACTTTGATTATCCTCGAGACTTGCTGAATCTGCACTATCCGTGTTCTAGTTTGACCGCTGTGAATGAATAGTACCATTGTCTTATTAAAATGTAACTTGTCCATCCCCTGAGGAAGTTTTATAAGGGACAAATAAAACTGATGAATTTTGATTGCTTGTTGATGGAACTTCTTGTTCTTCTTTCTTGTTTTGATTTTTGCTTCTCTTAAAGTATCTGCGGTATTTATAAATTATTATACATATACAAATTATTATAATGATAAATACAGGGGGAGTCCAAAAGTAAGTGATGTAAGAAGAGCTGTCTTCATAGGAAAAGGGTTGTAGAAGCTGTTGTTCTTGATGAATACGTTGTAGTTCGTCTAAATGAATTTTTTCTAACTTGATAGTTTTGGTTTTTGTAGAGGGGTAATGAGCAATTGTTTGAATCTTCGGAAGAGTAAGTGGTTCTTCTACTGTTTTTTCTTTGGAATTGAAGTAGTTTTCATCGGGAGTGCTGAATTCACATCCTAGCGGTACTTCGATTAGATAAACTCCTTGTAGAACTTGAATGTTGCTTGTTGAGCACTGAGTTGAAATTTTCGTTGATGACGGAAATATGCCAATGTAATGAGAGGTTGTCATTGCTTCTATTAATACATTATGGATTGAAACTGGAACATAGAGGCAAAGGGCTTCTTCTTCTGAGACTTGAAGGATTTGGCTAATACAGTCTGGATATTTGCTATGAAGTTGTAGAGAAACTTTTTGACACAGATAAGTAATGTCTAACTTCTTGCAAGCTTTATTAGAATATTGGAAAAGTTCCTTACTTATTGTCAGATAAGGTAGAGGGGGTATAATTGTAGTTAGATTTTTTTGTAGGTATGGAATATAGGTGGTAATGATTAAAGGATTCAGGATGAAGAATTGGGAAATGCAGAACAAATACAACCATAAAATTTGAAAAATAAGCGTCAATTGAGATGACGTCATAATATTTTAGTAAATGTTCATTGTCAACGTATAATATTTGTTTAGGGTTATAATGTTGAAGTATTTTCTCAACAATTGTTTTTATTTCATCTACCTTAATAATACTATTGTGTAAGGTACTGATTCGAGCAAAAGTGATAGCGTTTTCTAAATCAGTTAACAGTTGAATAATTAATTGCAAAGAAAGATTTAGTTGATTCAAGGTATTTTGAATGTAGATAAACTTATCAAATTCAAATACTAATTTGTCCAGGACCGTACTTAATTTTTCTACCTCTTTAGCTATTGATTTTTGATTATTGGTTAATGAAGTTATAGTTTTATTATAATTATCAATTAAACGTGTGGTTAGAGAAATTTGTTGATTTTCTTTTGAAATGATATTTTTCTGATTATTTTGGAGAGACTCTATGGCTTTATCATACCTTTCAGCGTCTGCTTGATCAAGGTTTCCAGAAATTGCTTTTATTATGTTTCCGAGACCGTTAATCAAACCTCGTTTAATTCTATGTGAAGGATAAAGGGTTTGAAATTTTCGTTGTGCTAATTGTAATTGATAATTAATTCCATTATCTAGATTTTCTAGGCTATTCCAATGTAAAGTAGTATTTTGTGACTTAAAAATAGTATTAGTTATATTTTTATAGTAATATTCTAAAGTATCTAATTCTAATGCTATAGGGGTTAAGTTGTAATAATAAATAAAGTCATGTTGACTAATTTGGACCTTTGCTGGGCCCAGGTTCAGGGGTAGTATACCGGGGTTGTCCTCCAGGTTCTGGATTTTTATTTTCTGACATGTTGTCGTTGATAACCTGTAAGGAATTTTGTCTGTTAGAATTCGTTTTCTTTTTATGTTTGACATTCTTTTTATGTACTGTTGTAATTGTGACTTTATTGTTAGATTTGACTGTTTTTGGGGCAAATCGGGGAAGTAATTTGTTTCTTTTCTCAGTAGTTTTGGTAAATATTTTAGTACTGGGTTCGTAATTAATTGGGGGATCTCTTTTTTCGTTTCTGACTTGAATTACTTTTTCTTTTCTTTGAGTAATTTTGTGATTAAGTTGGTCATACATTAATTTCGTTTTTTCACGGTGTTGTTCCGTATAATTATTTATTAAGGTTCTATTAATGTCTATGTCAAAAGGATCTTGAGTGTCTAAATGTCCGTTTAGGATTTCGATAGGTTTTTGTGTAGTTATACTATGAATTTCCACTCTTGAAAGAGCGTCAGCGTTTGTGTTAGATTTTCCTTTTTTGTATACAATGTCGTAGTCATATTCTTCTAGTTTTAATCTCCATCGTATAAGTTTTGAGTTTGGTTCTTTTAAACTAAATAACCATTGTAATGGTTTATGATCTGATAAAATTTTAAATTTTCTGCCAAATAAATAGGGTCTAAAATATTTTACTGCCCATACTATAGCTAACATTTCTTTTTCTATAGTAGAATAATTTTGTTCTGAATCGTTTAATGTTCTAGAAGCAAATGCAATGGGTTTATCATTACCTATGGGTCCTTGCGAAAGTATTGCACCGATTGCAAAATTACTTGCGTCAGTTGTTAAGTTAAAGGGTTTTTCAAAATCTGGGTATTGTAATAATGGTTCATTAATTAGAAGATTTTTACAAGTTTCAAAACATTCGATAAATTTAGAAGTGTGTTCAATTTTTGCATTCTTTTTCAAACAAACAGTTAATGGTTTTGTAATACGTGCAAAATCTTTAATAAATTTTCTATAATAACCGAGGAGTCCTAAAAATCCTTTTATTTCTTTAGTTGTCTTTGGTATAGGATAATTTTTTATTGCTGTAATTTTGTCAGGGTTTGGTCTTATTCCGTCGGGGGTTATTATATGTCCAAGGAAGGCTACTTCCTTTTTCAAAAATTCTGATTTGTCTAATTGTATCTTCAAGTTTGAATCTCGAAGTCTTTGAAGAACTTTTGTTAAATTGACTAGGTGTTCTTGTAACGAAGTGGAGTATATTATTATGTCGTCCATATATACGAGGCATATATTTCCTTGTAGTCCTCTTAAAATATTATCCATCACTCTCTGAAATGTGGATGGGCTGTTTTTTAAACCGAACGGCATTCGGACATGTTCATAATGACCATGTTCTACTGAAAATGCCGTTTTAGGAATGTCTTCTTCGGCCATTTCAATCTGATGAAACCCGCTGGCTAGGTCAAGTGTCGTAAAGTATTGACATCTGCCTAATTTGTCAAGTAAATCAGATATATTTGGAATGGGGTATTTATCGTCTATCGTTTTTTCATTTATTTTTCTATAATCGACTACAATTCTCCATTTAATTTTACCTGAGGCGTCTGGTTTTTTGGGTACTATCCAAATTGGTGATGACCAGGGTGATTGACTATGTCTTATTATACCTTGGTCTAACATTGATCCAATTTGTCTCTGTACTTCTTCTTTATGTACGTGGGGGTATCTATATGACTTTGTATGTACTGGTATTTCGTCAGTAGTTCGTATTTGGTGTTTTATTTGATTTGTAAATGTCAAGGGTGTATCTGGTCTATGAAATACGTCTGAAAATTTTCTACATAATTGTGTTATTTTTTCTTTTTCTTCTAAATTCATGTGATCATTTCTAATGAGGTTTTTAATGTCTATTTGTTCATCTGCGTTCTGGGATTCTATTGGTATAACGTCAGCTGTATATAGATGATATTCTTTTAAGTTTATGGAGTTGCTTTTTAAAGGATGAGTTAAAGTCATTGAAATTGTTTCGTTACTGTCATTAATTAATTCAACCCAAGCCATACCATTATGTGCTTCGGTTAGGGTTTCTCTTAAATATGCATTATTAATTTTTTGATTAGGTAAAAATATTGTACCTTTATTTTCTTTAACGGGAACACGAATTGGATTTATTGAATGAGGGTCTAATTGAATGAAATAAAATTGAGTTTTATCTGGTTGGTAATATTTGATAGGTAAAATAGAATTTTCAGTAATTAATTTTGAATTTGAAAAATCTATATGTGCTTTTAAAAGTTTAAGATTATCTAAACCGATAAGACCGTCAAAAATCTTATGGAATTTGAAAAGTCCAAATTGCAAATTTTTATTATTTTTAAATTCTTTAAAACATGGAATTTGACTAGAATATTCCTGAGAATGAGTTTGAAAAACTGAACTTACTATAAATGGTTCGTGCTTAATATTATTTTCATAATGTTTAAAGCAAATATCAGGATTTAAGAATGATTTTGTTGAACCAGTGTCAATGAGGAGTTTTAATGGGGGGGTTTGTATAACAATGTAAGGTAGTTCTGTTTTATCACAGAGGGCATTAATTTCTGTTACTTGTTTGTTATTGGTTGCGGATCCAACCGAAAATTTTCATTATAATCGTCCGTACTATAAACAATATCTTCACTTTCATAATGTTCATTTATGTCAGTATTGGCATTGTAATAGTCTTGGTCAAAATTAAAGAGTTCTTCAGAAGTCCAAGCTCTTTGAGGAGATTGTCTCTGAGGTATCTGTCTGTTAAAATTTGTAGGAGGATGGCGTGGAATAGGAAGAGTACTTGAAATACTCATAGGAGTAGGCTTATGATTTTGTGTGGGTCTTTGTTGAGGTGAATTTTTATTTGTCCACACATTTTGGGACTTTTGGGGCTTACCAAAAACTTGTTGATTTGTAAAATATCGTTGTGGGGGTAGTTGTCTAGGATTTACATTAATTGGACCTTGAGGAAATGGTCTCTGTTGGTTAGTTTGCCATTGCTGTGGTCTGGAATAATTTTGATAAGATGTAGAAGGTTGAAAAAACTGAGGTTGATGTCTCATAGGAAATTGATGTCTTTTATTAGACGAAGGTTGATGAGGGGGTGAATTATGTGAATTATTACCTTTTTGTAAATAACGGATATTATTTTCTTCTTGTATATATTGTAAAGCGATTGCTAAAGTAGGGGGTCTCATAGCTCTAATTGTAGAACCTAAGGGTTCTTTTAGACCTGCGAGAAAAGTAGTTAAAGCCTGTTGTTGAAAAAATTGTTTTTTATTCAATATTATATTAGGATTATGATTATGAAGATCTATATAATTACATATTATATTCAAAATTTCTAGACATCTCTGATAAAATTGTTGCGGATGTTCATTGAAATTTTGCCTTAAATTAACTAAATCTCGTGTCAATGAGTTTTCATCTCTTTGATCACCAAAGTTTTGTATTAAAATTGTTTTTAAATCATCCCAATCATTATAACCATAAATTGAAATAACTTCTTTGGCTTTGCCAATAATTTTTGAAACTATACCGTGTAATAACAACATATTTGAATGCAATTTTCATTACCGGCTGTTCTATCGTAAAATTGATTTAATAAAGTTGTAGTTACTTTAATGAAATCATATAATTCACTAGGTTTTCCATCGAAAGGAGGTAAAATACAAAGCGTCTTAACATCAAATTGTGGGACTGCCATTGTATTATCGTTTTCTTTATTTATTATAGTAGAATTAGAACTATTATCAGTTAAATTTAAATTAGAGATTAAGGTTGCTAAAAACTCTGCGGATATATCACTTGAAGGATTATGAGCAAAGGATTCTGACATAAGTAAGTACTTACAGAAAAAGGGCGATGATCAACTTCATGTCCAGTAGACTGTAGATACTGTATTAGATTCTGGATGAGGAGCTTCAACTGCTGTCGTCCAGGAATGTTTTCTATTTCTCTGAAGGCTGAGCTGCAATTGCTGTCCGTCAGGAAAGTTCTTTTCTTGGGTTTTCACTAAGTTTCGAGTTGCACCGTATATTAAAGTTCAAATCGCGAATAAACGTTTAAAAACGACGAGTTTCCACTACTAGGACTCTTTCGCGATCCTACTGACTGCGCCAATTATATTTTAATATTCGAAACTTGCTTTTTTAAAAACAAATTATATTAAATATATTTATACAATGAAACTTATATACTAAGTGTAAAAAGAAAAGATATTTGTTACTACTATGATTTATGCCAGAATGAATATTAATTGTTCTCTTATCCTATTTATAAACTTTGATTATCCTCGAGACTTGCTGAATCTGCACTATCCGTGTTCTAGTTTGACCGCTGTGAATGAATAGTACCATTGTCTTATTAAAATGTAACTCGCCAGTTAGGTGATCCCATATCAGTCAAGAAGCATATGACTGATTTTTATACTGTTATGCCAAGATAAATGTAAACACTCGTAGATTAGATAAAGCAATTATATACTAACTACATAACAAACTCAGATTTCAATAAACATGAATATTATAAATTTTTGGCTGAAAAAATTTAAATAATTTTGTAATATTATTGTTGAGTTTGAGCATTGATATTCCTGAAATAATATAAAGTACTATTCCAATTGGAATAATCCACTTTGTCTGAACATATTAAACTCTATTTTATTCGTTGTATTCTAAGTGTGGACTTATGCAGCAACATTTAACAATTAGCATTTAACAATTAACATTTATCAATTATAAGTTAAGCTTCTCATTTCACTATGACTCTATGACTCTACCATACATGTCATCTTCAAAATTATTCCAATGCACAAATAGATATGAAAATGTAGGGTTATTGTAACTAGAATCTCGGGCTTGTGCGCATGCTTACTATTTTCTCCTATTTTATAATTGTGTCTGCAT
This sequence comes from Galerucella calmariensis, assembly GCA_910591675.1. Classification (NCBI taxonomy): domain Eukaryota; kingdom Metazoa; phylum Arthropoda; class Insecta; order Coleoptera; family Chrysomelidae; genus Galerucella; species Galerucella calmariensis. The sequence continues at coordinate 139,723 of CAJUYG010000519.1, read as the reverse complement.
AAACGATGACAGTTTTACTAATTGTTAAATGATAAATGTTAATTGTTAAATGATAATTGATAATTGTTAAATGTTGCTGCATAAATCCATACTAGAAACGAAAGTAATTTTTCATGGAAATTGAAAAATGGATTCAATGTTTGGATCAAGTTTAGTAATAGTTATTGATATGAGTGGGATGAGGCCTAATTTACGCTATTATACTGAATTTTCACAAAACTTACCTTCTTTCCTAATGGATTACCCTGTATATTCCAACATTTTTTATTCCATCGATTTTCTTGTCTCTGTTATATAAGGTATTCCAATGTTATACAAGGTAATTTAAAAGATACTTATAAAAACTTTCTTATTAATTTCCTGGTAACATCAACATAGATTGGATATCAAGAAATCTATTTACGTTCAAGCGATTTTTGATATAGTTAATCATCGTTTAAATTTATCAACAAAGCGCGACATTCGTTTTTTATATACAGGATTGGTCATAAAGCGGAATGATCATTTACTGGACATTCTTCAATGGAACACCCTATTGATTTAATTTGTGAGTTATTGATAATACTTTCAGCCAAACTTTATTAAGCATTTATCATTGTGAAATATATATTTTCAATAAATAAGGTATGGCAATTGGAAAAGTTTCCTCAGTAAATTGGTTTTTCCACAGTCTCTGGTTTTAATAAAATCTAAGGTACCTACTCAGAGTTCTAGTTACATCAACTGTTTAATGTTAGTTTTCATCGTTTGAGATCAAATTTAATTTGTTTTTAATTGCTTAGTATCTAGTGATGCTTTTAATTCCCAATAACATTCGGAAAATTATTGCAAGCTATCAGATACATATATGCATTTTTTATTACTGTCATAAAATCTATTTATATACGAGACTTGGTGGGCGTTGTAAAACCCAAAGATATGAACTATTTATATTAATTTTGATATGTTCATATTTTAATTCCGTATTGTGATATTTGCTTTTTAGATTATTTATGATTGCTTTGGTACACAAGGAGAGATATGTTCATAAGTTTAAGTAAACTTGTCAGAAAGAAAATACAGAAAATAGAGATAATATTATTAAAAGTTAAATATTTACTTACAAGAATTTACGAGTTGTTATTTCAATAAAAGGACTCGGGGCAGTGTTTTGTGTTGTACTAGATGGTCGTTGACATAGTTAAGTACCTATGACGAGTATACCTTTGCAGTTTGTTTAAGTAATAAAATCTCTCACTACACCACATGCAAATTATAATATACAGGTATATGGTTTTCAATCTATAATGGCACAATGTCTAATCAGATATAGTTTGTGCGAAGTCAATTGGACAACCTAAAAAGATACCTTCTTACGAATACTTGTCTGTGCCTTTGTGGAACATTGGCGTCGCATTATGAGTTATGCCGAATGAAGTTGAATGAAAACTGACGATCACCTCTGTATTCGGTAAAATTCAACTGCACAAGATTTGAATCTGAATATTCTGCTTGGTTGCCGCTAGTAAAGTTAATATTATATTAGTAACTCGTATTGCCAAAATCGAATAATTCCCAAAAAAGTCATGCTTAAATGAAGGGTTGGGGTGACCACTGGGAACACCGACGTAGAGCCTGTACAGCTTGTAGCGAAATACCGTAGACTTGCACTCTAGACCACCAGGGTGGAGCTGCATTCCAATGAGCACCAGGTATAATGTATATAATATGCCTTCCTTTTAAATGAAACGTAAAACCAAGGTCCCGATAAAGATCCCTACCACTGGTTAGAACACAAGGGGCTTCGGTAAAATTCTTGATTAGGGGTGGTGTGTTGGCAGCGTCGGTAATAAGTCTCAGCTGCAGAAATACGCCTACGTTAAATAACCGAATGAAGGGAGATATTCAGGAAACTTCTTAGGCATGCTCTCTCTATTGAAGTACTTCTAGTTCCATGCACGCAACTTTTATCATGTGGCTGGATTACCCTGCATATTTCCGCACATTTTAATAGATCTGTACACACTGAGTTTAATGTGAAGATTCTGTGAAAACAATATTTCTCTTTCCAATCATGGAAGTTTCATTAGCTATAGTGTGTGTTTCATTCAAATGGGGGAATGTTCATTTCACAGTTTACAAAAAAATATATTCTTGATAAAAAGCTATGCAATGATCGTCGTCTGGAATACTGGAAAAATGGGAAGTTAGTATATGGGGAGGAAATATAATATGTAGTGGAATGAAATTGTTATCAGGTAGCCAAAAAATGCACTCTTGTTGTGGATTAAAACGGTTCCCCATATGCACGTCTGCAATCAATTGTTAGATAGTAGAGTATGAAACTCCAATATCCTATTCCTGCGATTAACTCCTTATGTTTTATTTCTGATGTGTATTGAACATGTTCTCGACGTGAGTATGTGTGTATATAGAAATGACATTTACTGAGACCTGGAAGATGTATTGTTTCTCCTTCTTTCTTATCTTTTCAAGGAATTTGAGCAGAATTGAGTTTAGGTGAGTGCCCCTCTTCCATCCAGCTCTTTTCCCAAGATATCTTATGTTCAATCCTCTTGTGAAGGTTTGTCAAAAGATCCTTCCATGTTCAAGAAAGCAGAACCCACAATTTACAATAACTACAATAACCACATATGTGCGCACCTGATGATCATGCTTTTAGGGAAGAAGATGTGGTCTCTGTAGGACTTCCGTTTCAATATAATTGTCGGTAGCTTTCTGCACTGTTCCAAGCATAACTTAAATTTATTGATAGAAGCGTAGACATGATAAAGTTATTGTAAGAATCTTCTTATGATAGCATTTTAGAACCATTAATCATATTGCATTGAAAATGTTATAAATATCTTGATATAAAAAGGAACATTGATTTCTTACGGAATCGAATCGTTACAGTCCACATTTTACGTTTTATGTCTGCAAATGCAACTGATAAATCACCAAGTTCTGATGCATAAGCTTTTAAGATACGCGCCTAATAACAACTAATAGTGTTTTCATGTTCAATTTCACAAAAATGTGATTTATCAAAAAATTTAAAAATCAATATGTGGCACATTTAGTTGTAGATGCTTCGATTACTGACAGAGGCGTAGTGGTTGATAATGAAATTTAGCTCTACTAATGTGGATATAAATCATTTTTTCATGAATAATCAACAAGTCGAAACTTTTTCATTAAATAACAGACCTACCGAGTTAACTCAAAGGGGAAATCTCCTCAAAAGAAAAATGTGGAGCACTTTTTCTAGTTCACATTCAGCGCAAAAAAACTATTGAACCAAGAAATCAGGAAAAATGTGTATTCAATCCATGGTAAACCTCACGTTTAACATTGGGAATAAATGAACAAAACTGTTTGAGAACTATCTGAAACAAACTATCCGGCTACCAGAAATTTTAAAAAAATTTCAAATGCTAGTAGAATAACTCATTTGATTGTGATTACTTTTGTAGCAATACTGTGTCACAAGTTTTGATGTGAAGTTCAATTATTTGAGTATAAGGATTTTCTCTGCTCGAAACTTCAAACTTTCTTGTAGCATTTGCAACAGAAGACATCGTCTACTGTTAAACTGTAGCACCATACTTGATGTTTGTTATGTTTTCTGCATTCACATTATTATTTCAATTATTGTGGAATACTTATTGCTGAGCATTCATGAGCTATCTGATTTTAAGCAACAGGTCCCTAGTAGTAGGTCTCTCGAAAATATGCCAAAGTGCCTTTTCTGTCGACCGTGTAGTTTGGAGCTAAATTAATAAGCCCTTAATAGCCCCTAGAGCATCAAAAACTTATACACCAATGAGTTTAGAATAGACGATCTTCACAGAAGTAGACATATGCATAATATGTACAATTAATAATCTCTAGCTTTATAAAAATTCGTTTGTTTAAGTCCATTTTGATACACCTGTTGGTTGAATAACTACAAAAATAGCTTGGCAGAAAAGTTTTCCCAATATAAATGAATTTTAATATACATTCTCAATGTACATAATATTTCCCAAAGTACCTACATTTTCTACATCATTCTACTGTTACACTCCTTTTATTTAGCTATAAGTTATAATTGACATTACTTGTTTAGTCAAGAAAACATATTTGTATTCTGTGTAAATATTAATTTATTAAAACCGCAGAGCGCTTTCGGATGTTAAGCCATCCTCAGTGCTTACCTGCAAGTAAGTAATAAAGTTGGAAAATGTAAGAGAAGTAGATAAAGAATTACTTACTCGTCAGGTAATTTATACAAGAAACTTTGAATTACCTGACGAGTAAGTAATTCTTTATCTATTTCTTTCACATTTTCCAACTTTATTACTTACTTGCAGGTAAGCACTGAAGATGGCTTAACAGCCGAAAGCGCTCTGCGATTTTAATAAATTAATAATTATTACACAGAATACAAATATGTTTTCTTGACTTTCGAGTCATGTGTACTCAGCTATAAAGTATTCACATTATTTGTTTATGCATCCGTATTGTCAAGTTAACTTATCTTTTTCACCCCTTTTTTTGTTTTGGTTGTTTTTCCTTTTTTTGATGTATATACAGGGTGGGGCAATCTTCTGACATCGGAGGATTACATCGTTGTGGTGAGAGAAAGAACTTTATTATTTTGTGTGAGCTAATACAGTTACTGAGGGCACATTTTGAAAATACTTTGGATTCTACAGGGTGTTCCAAAAACCACGTAGCAGCACAAACTTACATTTTTTTAAATGGAACGTACCATATTTTGTTCAAGAATCGAAAAGATCTCACCGAGAGCGTTACAAAAATATAGCACTCTAATATATTATAAGGGTGTTTTACAAAGATATGGCCAATTATTAGCAAAAAAGACCTCCTCTTTAACACTCTGCAAAACAGTAAATTAAAATGAATCAACAGGTCTTTGTATTCAAATGTTATATACACATCATTGGCTGTGCTCAGTATTAATTACTTTTTTCATCTGTGGCTTCTTTAATACAGGGTGAAACAAAACGTAAATCAAGCAATATCTCAAAATTTTTAAATGAATCACCCTATAAATCTTTTTACTATTTGTTAGTACATTTAATAATATTTCAAACGATGTAGTACATTTAGGGCATGAGTTAATGGAGAATCGTTAATATTTTATGATAATGGTCAAAAACAAGTATTTTACGTACACAAATAAAATGGTTTTAAATTTTTACATGCAACCTCTTGTAAATTTTAACATTCATAAGGCATATATTTTAATCGTAATTTTGGATGCATCTACAATATCTAATCAATGAAATAAAATGCTAATACCGTAGGTACCTGGAATTACCAAAAATTTCATATTTATTCATGTTTCACTTTCAAAAATTGTTATTATAGGCTTGTTTGAGAATGGGTGAAACATAATCAAGACATATTTTTGATTATATCAAGTGGGCTAATATCCAAACAGTATCTACTAATAAATGTCAAAGAAATATTGCTGTATTCTTCGTTTGTGTTTAGGAAGTTGATTCAAACACAATAGTTAACTTGTGGTTCAAACAATATGGAGCATCTGTATGTCAGAAATTTTACCGACAGGTGGATAGGACGTGCGAGGGACTAATTTCGTGGCCTCCTCGATCTCCAGATCTCATACCGATGGATTTCTTTTTATGGGGATAAATCAAGCAGCTTGTGTATCAAACGAAACCTACTACCAGAGAAGACGTGAAAGAAAGGATTCGTAACGCATTTTCCACAATAACTCCAGCTATGTTGGAAAGAGTAAGATCCTCGTTTTTGAAAAGAATTGTATGGAAGTAAATGGTCGCCATTTTGAACACTTAGCATGAACTACTATACTTCTTATAGAATGTCAATGTTCATTTATGTAAATGGAGTGTTCTTATAATGTTGGTTTTCATAATTGTTAGTTTTTCAAAAATAAAAAAAGTTGGAAAATAAATTACAAGCTTGCATTTTACATAACTAAGATATACCGTTCGTGGTGACTTAAGTAATTATTTCGTGAAGACTACAAGCTGCTTTTCTATTTATTAGTACTATAATGATATTAGCCTACCTACAGTAAACAAAAATATTTCTTCCAACATAATTCCTTCTTTCCTTCCTCTAATAGTGATAGTGGAAGTCAAAGATATTTTAGATGCATCCAAAATTACGATTAGAATTTATGCCTTAGAACTGTTAAAATTCACAAGATATTGCATGTAAAAATTTAATACCATTTGTGTATGTAAAATACTTGTTTTTGACCATTATAATAAAATATCTACGATTTTCCATTAACTAATGCTCTAAGTTTACTACATCGTTTGGAAGTTTTTTAATTGTACTAACAAATTGTAAAAAGACTTATAGGGTGATTCACTTAAAAATTTTGAGATATTGCTTGTTTTGCATTTTGTTTCACCCTGTATTGAAGAAGCCACAGATGAAAAAAGTCATTAATACTGAGCACAGCCAATGATGTGTGTATGACAGTTGAATACAAAAACCTGTTGATTTATTTTAATTTACTGTTCTGCAGAGTGTTAAAGAGGAGGTATTTTTTGCTAATAATTGGCCATATCTTTGTTAAACACCCTTATAATATATTAGAGTGCTATATTTTTGTGACACTCACGGTGAGATCTTTTCGATTCTTGAACAAAATATAGTACGTTCCATTAAAAAAAATGTAAGTTTGTGCTGCTACGTGGTTTTGGAACACCCTGTAGAAACGAAAGTATTTTTAAAATGTGCCCTCAGTAACTGTTTTAGCTCACACAAAACTATAAAGTTCTATCCATCACCACAGCGATGTAATCCTCCGATGTCAGAAGATTGCCCCACCCTGTATATTTCCTATTATTTGTAGATATATTGTTTTTTTTTTCATTTAGAGCGACTACAAAAGAAAAGAGGACCACTGATTGACTTGAATACACAATAGGTAGACATAAATATACATGGATATAATTCATAATGTACATATTCTTTGCTCAATTACAGTATTCTGTAACAATTGTCATATTAAAGTTAAGCAAGTTATGGATAGATATCATGATGATAGTATCATACCATCATAACGCCTTACAAATGAGAGAATGAGTTTTAAAAAAGTAGATCGTTCACTAAGAACAAACATCCACTTCTCGGCCTATGTGCACAGACAAAAAATTATTCACAGTTGCAAGTTAAACGTGGTTGGGATATAACCAACCATTCTGGTTTGTATTTTGAAGGAACAATATTACTTGTATACCGGTTTCAGCGTATTTGCGCCTCATCAGTACAGGGTAGATACGGCAAGTATGCCGAAGCCGGTATACAAATATGATAGTATTATCTTTACATCTATTGATTACACGCTTTTCTAAAATATGACAATTGTCACAGGAAACTGTTATTAAGCGGAAAATATATGTACATCATGAATTATATCCATAAATGTATCTATATCTATTCCTATTGTGTATCCAATCAATCCGTGGTCCCTTTGTTTGTTGTAGTCAATCTGAACAAGAACAATATATTCATATACATATTATATTCTGGTATTCAACAATTCAAATGTTATGTCCAATTTTAGCTATTTGACAATTCAACTATTTATAGGTGCTTTCGATTATTTCGATTATTCACTTTTGGCTGCTGGTAGCAGCTCGTAGTGACTGAATTCCGTTCGTTTATTACCGGGCGTGACGCCTAGTCTCACCTTCCCTTTGCCCCTCAAGCACATACCGAAAAGTATGAGCTTCAAGCCATGGACATTAAATATTTGACGTTTGTCCGGTTTGACGTTTATTTAAAGGTTAAGATTGTGCCGATTACGATTTAATACGATTTAAGCCTTACTAAAATATCTAAATATGCAAAATTATATTATCAAAAACATTATAATTGGAAACTGTTCTCCTAACAACACAGGAAATTAATTGGCATTGGCACATGACAAGTGGTTTTGAGGATCCCAAAAAATCGTGTTCGGTTTGCTCAAATGTCATGACGACTGAGGCGTCACGCACAAGTGCTCGAAGCCCAAATAAACGAAAGCAACATATTTATATAATTTGAAGTTGTTTGATTGATTTAATTCTTTTGAGTGATAGGTTAGCATCATTTCACTGTTTTCATCATAAGTAAATTTATTCAGTTCTTTAATAGTTATTTATGTACCAAGGGTATAAATAGATGTTTATGCCCTAAGGGTGACGTCTTACGAAGCCGGGGGCTTCTGGCCCGAGGGTATACACATCTGTTTATGCCTGCGGTACATACAAACTTTTATGTCATACTAGTTCGTTATTGCAATCCAATCTCAATACAAATCAGTGTTTTAAAAAATCCGTTTTAATTAATAGGTGAATGTTGAAAAACGTAAATGTCATAATATCACAATACATTTCATATGTGTCAAAGTTAGAAGTCAAAATGAACGAAGATTTTGGAATTCCTGACGAAATTATTGAAAAAGCAAAGAAAGCAACTGTAAATCTGTTGCTAAAAAAGTCTTAAGAAGCTTACGACATGGTTATTAATAGCAACTATAGCAATGAAACAAATCCATCAAGGTATGAAATATTTAGCCTGTTACCCACAAAAGGAGTAGTTGGTATTTTTGTCTGTTGTGCTGCTGACAAATTTTCGAAAAATTGTTCATCAAGAAGGGGCAGGGAGTATATCATTCCATTCACCCTTGCTCTCCCAGAAAAACTCAGTGTATGCATTTAAAGTCGATTTTATAGTTTTCGAACTATTTTTCGATATCACTTCTTTGGTGGGATTAATATGGATTGTTTATATAATATTTATTCACATTTGGAAAAGTAACACCTGACTTATAGATAGCAAACAAATTAAATCCCACTATGATGAAATTATAATATTGTAGATATACTGTTTTAAATGAACTTAAACATCTGGAATGTATACTCGACCATGACAAATAATTTATCATGAAACCAATGAATAATATGGAAAAATTACTTATGCTACTAATGGAAGTAAAGGTCATAAAACCCATAACGTAATCAAAAGAAGCGCTACTGTCTAATCATAGTTTACTGCGATT